>ML794743.1:155286-172837 GCA_009831015.1 Picea engelmannii | reverse complement strand
TCTCCTCTTTTAAACCATCCATCTTTGCCTCCAACTTAGCTTCCATCTCTTGTAGTTCATCTTTTGTTACTATCTTCTTTTGTAAATCATTTATGTCCCTACGCATTTCTTCACCTTCATAAAGAGTCCAAGTAGGATTGTCTTGAGGCTTATTTGGTGTAGAAGTTCCCTTTTTGGGTGGCATGTTGGCCAAGTAACACTTTCAAACCTTGATTTTGAGGTGGTTATTCTAGACAATATTTCTTCTATTGTATCTCTCAAGTTTTGACCCTTCTGGGTATGAAACTTTCTTTTATGTAGTTCTCTGATATTTATTTTCTGCAATGCCACATGTTTGATCAAATTTGGATGTTCCAAGTGGAATTTACGATAATTTTCCCACAACTTGTTGATTTTTGGCCTTTCTAGGCAATCTCACTTGTATAGCGTGTCCCGCAAAAATAATTGATAAAACTCATACTAGAAATACTACAAACTTTCCACGATCTAATGAAACTAGTCCCACTCAATTTGGATACTCTAGGAAGAAGTTATGATTGTTTTACCTGGAACACCTTCTTGAGACTAGTCAATAGGACTAGTCAGATACCCTATCTTACACAGGGTGTATATACAAATTTAAGATGACCCATAAGCTGAACCTTTTACCGCAGATACCTTAATAATTTTTGTGAATATCCTCTAGAGTTCAGGGTCTGAAACATTACAGAAAATTGTTTATAGCAAAAATTCCATAATGATTCAGTTCATGATGATTGTAGAACCCTATCTTGTACAGGCTGTATCGCCGAAAGTGTAAGGCCTCAGGAGATGAAATTTGAACCCAACGTACCTTGATCCATCTAATAAATATGATCCAATCCGTTCCTTCTGAAACGTTATAGAAAACAAGTTATAGCAAAAATTCCAAGGTGTCTCATATGTAGCAGCGAACCCCAAGACCTTGAGCTCTGATACCATATGTTAAGAACCAAATATCAATATAGCATAGAAAAACCTCAGAAAAATACTCAACACCTTGAAAAAGAGATTATTTCAGATAATAAGCCTCTTTGAGGGGGTAACCTCATTTTACCCCACTTAAATGTTCAAGTACAAGATGATTGAAAATTAAAATGTCTCCTTGCTATATATAAGAGACTAGGAGGTATAATTACAAATAATGGCCTAAATCCAACATAAATAAAATAACATTATCAATACAATATTCCCCAATTAAGGGGTAATGAGCCAATATTAGGGCTTAACAAGTTATAGAGAGAATGGTAGACCTTATTCAATTCTAGTTTATTCGGCAGAGTGAACTTGTACATAATGCCCCACATTGAATATTTCACATACGATTCTGAAACTTGCAAAAAATAAACTACAACCCATATTGTTTCCAATGAAATTGTTCTCACTTCATTTGGATTCTATATGAAGACGTTATGACTATTTTACCCATAACACATGTTTACGACTAGCTTCAGGACTAGTAAGAAAACCCTATCGTCCACAGAGTGTATCTCCAAAATTATAGAGAATAAAGAGCTGAAATTTTTACCACAGGTACCTAGATATGTCTTCTCAATACCATATCAATTTCACCATCTGAATCATTCTAGAAAAAAAGTTATAGAGAAAATGGTAATATTACCTGTAAATAACATACCTTAGAACACATCACCAAAAGACTTCATCCTCCCTTGAAATTTGACCTTCTTTACTTCGGATTTCCTCTGAAATTTGACTTATGTGCGTAAAATGAATGTATAATGATATGTATTTATAACCTTTATGTCACTTCATTTTAACATTAGGGCTGACCTGACACTTTCTTATTTTGTAATTCTTTTCTTTAATTATCTTCAGGGCCGACGTGTACTTCCTTCTTCAATTTATTTTTTCGTCTTAAAAAATTCATTTCTCCTCAACCATGAGGATCCACGTGACATACCACCTAGAAACATGATGTATGTTATCGATCCATGGGTGTTGTGTCTGCATGTGCACTGCCCTTCATGTCCAAATGCCTTCATCAATATTTCGGTCCAAAACCAATAACTAGGGTTGACATCAATGACAACAACCAATCTGCCAACACTCTTGAGATGTTGTTGGTTCTCTCTACTTGTCATATTCTTCTTCTCTACACATCAACTGCTTCTCTTCAGGATCATCCAACATCATCGACTAACTAAGAGTCTCAAACTTATATAGACACAGACTAGAATTCCTAGAGAAGCTAAGCCCGACTCAACATTAAAGACTCTCATTAATTCGACTGACTCTTCAACCACTCAACTCAACCCAAGAAGATAGAGATCGACTCAATTTATAGCTTCCCGCATGCCCACTGAATTTTGATTAAATGTGTGACTTTCCACTTACAGTCTGTCAAACTATCTGACTGACATTTCGACTAACTGACAAAGAATGACTAACAGACAAATCGATGGAGATGTGAATATCTCACCAACTTGTAATTACAATTTCCAACATAAGTAGGCCTAAAATCGTTCAACAATAATGAACTTTGAGATTTCATTTTTTTTAAGTGCTTATTCTTTTGTTCCAAACCTCCCTCCCTATAAAGGTAAATTGTAAGGAGAAAGTTGTAAAATGTAATGAAGATTTTTGTTGAGTCTAGAAGGGTTTTATAGTTTACTCTAATATAGACATATTAACGTTTACCATATTAAAACAAAATTTTAGTTATTTATTAAAATGTAAAATAATATTATTTAAAAATTTGATTATATATATATAATCTATTTGAAATAATTTATGATTGTGATTTTTGTTATAAGAGTTATATAATTGTTTTGTATGCACCAATATTAATTAAAAAGTCTTCATTATGATTATGTTCTTAACTTTTAAGGAAAAAAAATGATAACGGGTACATTCATTATGAGTATGTTCTTAACTTTGAAGAAAAAAAAATGATAACGGGTACAATGGTTCCGAACACGAAGAATTGTGCAATCTAGTTTAGAATTACATTATGATATCATATATATATATATATATACCTTGCTTTGAAGAGTTTTGAGGAACATTATATACTTGGGATATACCTTTGTAACATGAGTAAGAAGTTTCACTGAATGTTTCTACACCATATTTTTTTATGTTGTTTTCCAGATTATATATTTTTTTAATCTTGCTTTTCACATTAAGATTTTCAAATTATAGTTGATAACCTATTTTGGATGAGGTATTTGTTGAAAATGCTTTATTTAAAATTATAAAATTGACAGTTGTATAAATGATTTATTTGTGAATAGTGAATGCTTCTTTATTAAAATATGAGTTATTAAAATATGAATTGTGGTGATTCTTTGCACCATAACGTAAAAGTTAATTTTCATTAAAGTAGCCAAATTCATTTCAAAAGAGATTCTATAGGAATTTTAGAATGTAATTAAAAATGAACACACTTGAAAAGAAAGTGGAACATCTAACATACAAACTATCTATAAGAAGTACAGGGCACTAATGAGAACGTGACCAAGCCCCATGATCTCTCACTCTAGGTAAAGGTTGATTGTACATGAGTGTAACTAATAGTTTAGTTTCCCCATGGTCCTCTCTATGATCTTGATCTTGATCTTGTGAATGTGTTATAGTAAGAGGGAATAGGTATTTGACATATTTTGGTTGGAGAGTGGTTTTTTTTGGTTCTTCTACTACTTGTGCATTCTTTTTTCCTAAGCATAATCATTCTCTTTTGTTTGCTTCTTTGGAATTTTCTATAGTTTGGCATTGACTATAATAATAGAGTAGTAGATCAATGATCTATCAAGTTTATGGGAGAAAAAACTTCTTCATAACTTTGTCAATATTAGTCTTTTATTAGTATCATTAAGATCGTTTGGTTGTTATTATTTGAAGAAGACTTGGTTTGATATGGATTAGTTGTGGGCATGGGAATAATATATGGTCAAGTCATTATAACCATTAGAACAATAGGGTAATGGAGAAGAATATATATAACAATGGGGTGAGTTTCATGGCACAAAGGGTAACATGAACTTTGCATCCAAACCATTCTCCTTTTGTTTTTCATAACCAAGTTATTAAAAGGAATTGAATGGCTAAAAGAAATTAGGATCATGTTTTAGATATCATTTGGTTAATACAATATGTGGACATACATGCCAAATAAGCCTTAGTTGATTTCTTTGATTTATAAAAAAGAATAATATTTTTGTCAAACCCTCCAATACTGACCCAAAATATTTAAATCTTTATCTCTAGAACATCAACATCTCTATTACTAGTTTCTACCAAACCTCGTAGAGTTGAATACAAACTTAAGAAAAAATATTGTGACATGGTGGTATTAGATATCAAGTTAGCATGCTACAAATATGCATGCCATATGTTGGTATAGAACCTCGATTTGAATGCCTTCTTTCACTACATGCCTCTTCGTTTCCTATTGGACTTATGGTCCTTTGTTGTATAATTTTTCCAAATACTGTTGTGTCAACCCCACTTGACCCTCCACAAGTTTTCTCTACCTCTCGTAAAAAATTCTTTATTTTTTTATAAAAGATACCTTTCATGTGGTTGATTTTTTTTTTGGGGGGGGAAGGGGAGAAGTACAAATTAGATAACTAAAGGAGTGGCTTACACAATCCACATATTCATACATATGAAACTTCCCTCTAGGGATTAAGATCGTCACTTAAGGCCTTATCTCAACCCAATCGATGTAGCACCAAAGTGGTTCGCTCTAGAAATTTGGATTGCTTTATTTTCATTAGAAATTATATAAATTGGTTGCATACAAGGAAGAACATGCTTTGGGTTGTGGTAGAAGAAGTTGGTAATTACAATGAAAGTGAACTAGGTAAAGAAGACTGAAAAGTTGAGCAGAAGTGTGTGGAGTTGCCTATAATTTCAAATTGCAAAGGTCTGGAAGAGACACATGAAGAAAATAAAGAAAATACAAAGAAATCCAATGATTGTTGATTTATCAACAATCTTGTGAGCAATACCAATATAGCTAACACCTAAGCGATTATCTCTAGCAATTTGGATTGCTTGATTTTCTCTGGAAATTATATAAATTGATTGCATACAAGGAAGAACATGCTTTTCGTTGTGGTAGAAGATGTTGATAATTATAATGAAAGTGAACTAGGTGAAGTATATGACAAATGATCGAGGTGGATATTGGTGGCCACCCACCTATTCCAACTGGCTCAAAACAATCTTCTGACAATTTACTACTTTTAGCATATTTTCGGTCCCTAAACTTCTGGGGCCATTTTAGGTCCTAAATGATTTTTTTTGGGATCAAGCACCTCAAGGTTAGAGAAAGGCTTCGATTGAGCCCCCAAAATGAATCTCCTTGATGATACCTTTCCAGCAAGCTATCGTGCACCCCAAATGGAGATCGTATGACAAAGTTATGCTCCGAGGAAGTTGATACACCAAACTGCCCAAAACGGGGTCCACAAAACTACTGGATTTTCATCTTCGGGGGTTGCAATTTTGAATTTCCTTTATGTTTAAAATGTCTTTGGAGCCTCATTGTAACAATCATCCTCTTGTGAATGCGAGTAGCTGTCACATCTCTTCTCAGAGATAAAGTGCCACCATTCTAGCGAGTCTTTCACTCTGTATTTCTACAGTTTTTTTGATCCAAGTGGATATCGGTGGCCGCCCACCTTTTCCAACTAGCTCAAAACAGGTTTCTAGCAATTTTGGTAATTTACTATTTTTAGCATTTTTTCACTTACGGAACTGTTTTGAGGCCCTAAACGATGTTTTTGGGGAGCAATATGAAAGTTCTTTCGATATTTCCCCTAAATGAATCTCCTCAATGATACCTTTACACTTGACTATCATACGCCTTAAATGGATATCGTATGCAAAAGTTATGACCATGAGAAGTTGATGTACTAACTTACCCAAATGGGGCTCACGTGACTTTTGGTGTATCATCTCCTAGGGTTAGGTTTTTGGATGTCTAGTGTTTTTGGCATTCGTTTTTATTGTAAAAAGGCCTTCAAAGCCTCATTGTAATCATATTCTTGTGAATGAGTGCAACTGTCACATCTCTTCTCAGAGATAAGCCACCACCATTCTAGCAATCTTGTTCCGCTGCATTTTAAAGTTCCATCTTATTTTCTTATTGAATAGAAAACCAGTTTCAATATATATCTGTTATTTTATGTTAAGCACCTATTAATAATTTGTAGTAATTTCATTCTACTCATAAAATCCAGATCAGTGGTATCAGAGCGGTCTGCTCCTTGTTGTCCTAATGCATGTCCCCAACGAGGTCAGAGTACAAAGACTTGGATCTCGAGCTTGTTTCTCTTGAGGAAAAAACATCTCACACGCCCTGTTAGAACCCTATATAATAGGGGAATCAGTTTTCTGACTCTATCTATCTATTTCAGGAATTATGTGTTTTTCTCATGACGCATGGCGAAGGCAGAAGAAAGCGCTCGACACTGACCAAGCATAAGATGAGTACCTGCACGCGAACTTCAAAGCGAGTTTTGGTGCATTTTTAGCAAAAAAAAAAAATTGTGAATTGGTTTGAAATGGAAAAATTTAATTCTTGTGGGCAAATACAAATTTGGTTTGTTCACCAAAATTTGGTCTTTTTAGCCAAAATTGGCCCCTCGGCCTTTATGCAGAGTTTTAGTCTAGTTTATCAAAATATAAATATTTTGACAAAATTTTCCAAAAAATTATATTGGCCGAGGGCCAATCTCCAAGCACTCAACACTGAGAGTTAAACCATTTCACAAACCAACATCAAACACACAAGCCAGTGCCAGCATCAAACTCCAAAGATAGCCTCAGGCTCACTTCATCGGAATGCTTTGTACCTTTTGGCATATATCAATACTCAGTTGTGTTTTCTTCTCATGAATGTGGGATTCATTCCCAAAACTTTAAAAATAAAAAACACAGAGTTACCCTGTGCACCCAGGTGTCGACCAGGGGTTATGTGTCAAGTAATGGCTAGGCGTTGACAGCTAATGTTTGCAGGTTCAGATCATGATGCGCCATCTGTAATGGAGATCATGTTTCAACTAGTTGGGTAGTTTCATGGTTGAAACCCGTAAGTGTGATGGGCACGTCTTATTGATTCTGCCATTTTTGTTGCCTGTGCAAGGATACGGGTGGATTTTCGAACACATGTTTGAAGATCATGTCGATGCCCAAATTAAAATGATAATGCACTAATTGATGGTAACCAGAGTTTTAAAATGAAGTAGAGCTAGAACGCTATAAGGAAAGTGTGTTGATTCTAAGCTACTCTGTGTTTTACACTTTCACCAATGAAGACAATGCCAAATGTTCGAAGAGACCAAGCAGATAGGAAGGTACCTTACAAGGAGTCCAGATCTTTTAATTCTTGAAGGCCACACCCTTTGAAGTCATAACTCAAAGATTTGGAATTTATTAATGAGACTGAATAAAAGGGTTTGAATTATGCTATCTGGAACTTTGTTTCAGAACAATTTTGAAGAGTTTTAAGCTAAAACTTTGTTGTTAGAAACAGAGGTGCCATCAGTATTGGATGAAAAGAACGGTCTTGTTAAATAACTTAAGGACTATGAGTCAGTGAAAGTCGAACTTGATAATCATAAAACAAGTCTAGAGTGTTGGAAAGCAGAGAAAGAGGAATTAGAATATCTTTTGAGGAGAGCTAATGTGCAAAAAGGGCAGTTTGATAATGAGCTTTGCTCATTGAAAGAAATACTAAACTATTTAGATGTGGAGTCGGATGAGATAGAAATGAAAATTGCTTCTTTCCATTCTAAGCTGAATAGCCAAACTGCTAAACTGATGCAACTTCAAGAGCAACACTTTGGACTCAAGAATAGATTGTTGGAGCAAGAGTGGAGGAGTCTCGAGGAGGAGCTTGGCACAGTTGTGCACTGCTACAATTCTAATAACTTTTCATGCTTTGGGGAGTTGGAACTTATGTACAACAAACCACTTCAAGATTATGTCCATGCTGTAATTGATGGTTCTCTCTGGGCTTTGAAAAGAAAGGATTTTCATGGAGTTCTTTTAACAGGGCTCTCCAATCATTCTATTTTAAATGTCATAAGGTCTATAGATGTGATTGCAAAGCTAACCCTCTTACAGCTTAACCGTTTAGCAGGTTCATTATCAGAAGTTTCATTTATGGATGGAGGAAGAATAGTTGATAAGCATGAGAAACCTTTCAACATTTCATATTGTTCAACACGGAGAGGTGGAATTAACCTATCACTCAGAGTTAGATTCAGGGTTGGCTACTTGGAAAATTCTTTCTCATGATACCGAGTGGGAAGATTTAAATGAAAGTCAGAAGTACTTGAGGAGGAAAGGAGAAGGCTCTTATGAAGAGTTTGCATCCATCGTTATTCGTGCCATAGGTTCTCTGTTCATGTGCTAACCAAGAATTTGCTGCTATTTTGCTGAACACAAGTCTAGCTTGTCTTTTGGCAGCAATTCTGCATGCACCATTGAAAGAAGATTATGCTCATCTTATTTCTGCTTCAGTTGTTGCAGCTATGGAAATGTTGCACAAGGATGGAGTTGTATACATGGGTTTTTCACTTGATATTCTAATGGTTGATCAGAAGGGCCATTTGCAACTGGTTGACTTCCGATTTGTGAAAAAACTATCTGATGAAAGAACATTCACAATATGTGGGATGGCAGACTACTTAGCCCCAGAAATAATTCAGGGAAAAGGCCATGGGCCTACTACAGACTGGTGGGCATTAGGAGTGCTTATCTATTTTATGTTAAATAGTGATCTTCCATTTGGGTCATGGAGAGAGAGTGATTCGAACATTTTTGCAAAAATTGCACAAGGACAGTTATTGTTCCCAAACCATTTTAGTTTGGAGGTTATTGACCTGCTGAAAAAATTGCTGCATGTTGATGACAATGCCAGACTTGGTTGTAAGGGAGCAAATTCAATTAAGAGTCATCCTTGGTTCAAAGATATGGATTGGAAATGCCTTCTATAACATGATGTACCTTTGCCTGAAGAGATCTTATCTCGTATTGATTCAACATCTGAACTTCATTATGCCGACGAACACCAGTTGTCTGGCCTTTGTTCATCAATTGACTTGAAAGGATTAAATACACAAGAATGACTGGATGATTGGTAGCAGTTTACTGCTGAGATCCATAATGGCAAAATATCCCAGCATTTAGGCATCATTTGAACCATAAGGCAAACAGGGTTTTGGGTCTTCGTGGAGGTAGCACCACAGTTAATGATAAAACCACAGTGACAGAAACGTTGAATGACAAAACCACAGCAAGCCTGTTTTCGTTGAGATGCCAGACTTGATAGATACTAGCGAAATGGACTTGCTTGGAGATGGAGCTGGAAGACAAGACCCAAATTCTGCCAGAATGAATGAAGCAGATCCATGATTCGAGGCAATGGTTGAGAAAGATCATGGAACACATGGCAGAGGTTAGATCACCAATCCTCCAACTGGCAGCATACCTCAAACAACCTCAGGCATTCGACTGCTGCTGCATTTATTTATTGTGATGCTGTTAGAGTCCATTCGCCAGAAAACCTTAACAAACTCCAGATGTTCAAGCAGCAGTTGCCAAATCGACATTTCTTGGATTTGTTGTTTTGTTTGTTTTAGAAACAGTCTACAGGTGTCAATCTTTGTAACTGCTTTTCTATTTTTAGAGAGCAGAGTTATGAGCTTCAGTGTGAGAGGACTGAGATATATTTTCTTATTTGTACACATGTAAAATATGAAAGTAGGGTTCAGGTTGAGTAGGAGAGGGTTAGACCTGTGTAAAGTTTTCGTTTCGTTCAACCTGTGTGAGGGGATTCGACCTGTGAGGGTGTAATTTTCTTTGCTGGAGCGTGGGCTGTGTTTGGCCAGAGAAATATTTCTGTAATCTTTAGATGACCGATCACTAATAGACATGTTGTTTACAGGATTCCTGTGCGGAGGTGTTGGTGGCATTTCCCTTCTCTGTTGAGTGTTTTCCTGTTATCATTTCGTTTGTTTTCAATTTCTCATTATCAGAAGATAGTAATAGAGCATAATTTATTGTGAAATACTATGCATCTGATTTTGTGATAATATTTATGTTTCTCCTCTAAAAAGCTTAGTTTATGAATTCTTAATTGCTCATTTGCTCACTTTTTCCTCCCCTATTTCTTCCTAAAATCGACACCATCAAAACTTAATTCGATCCAACACTTCCACTACCTTTCCCTGTTTAAGAGTTATGTCTAAGATCTAAGAGTGAATCACATTTTTAAGCGCAGACCCCATTTTCCCAATGGCCCTCCTTGTTGTCCCAAAACAACCATTTAAAAACCCTAACCCCATACTTTCATTACTTTCATAGCTAGCCTAAAATCCATCCCATACAAACCAAGTTAAATCGAAAAGAGAGATCCCTCTCTATGTCTTGGAGGGCTAGATCCAAGACTCCAAGCAGTTCGAGGTTACCTCTGTGATTGCCTCCACAGCATTAGGCAAATTACAGAGTGCTAACACACCCAAGAGACCTCTCATGGCAGGAGAAAATAAATATGATGAGACAAGAGATCCTTTCAAACTGTTGATTGAGGAAGCTCTCACGCAATAGAGGAACAAGATGATGGATAGTTTCACGCAAATCCTTTGATGGCTACCAACAACCAACACATCTTTTTCGAGTGGAGGCATTGCCCACTTCAAGGTAAAAATAAACTTCGATATTCCTATATTTGAAGGTTAGATAGATGCAGATGTTGTAGACAAGTGGTTGAATCTACTAGAAGGGTATTTTTCTATTCATAACTTTTCGAATAGAGAAAATATTACTTTTCCTCTCCTCAAATCCATTCCCCATGTCAAAGATTGGTGGGAAACTTTCTATGAGAAAAAGGAAACAGAGGAAATAGAGGAACCCTCATTATTTACAGTCACAACCACCTAGGAATCGTTTAGGGATGTTATTAAGGAACAATAATATGATGTCAGAAGTTATGATGACTTGTATACCAAATGGACCACATTACGGCAATAAAGAGACCAAGAAATGCCATATTTCACAAATATCTTCCACACCTTGCGCACCAAGTTGGGTATCAAATATTCAGAGTGACATATGGTTCTCAAGTATCATGGTTCTCTGCATAGATACATCCAGACTGAAATAGAATTTTTGGACATCTCATCCTTGGCGTGGCCTACCGATATTCCATCAAAATCGAGTAGAAGCTCAAACAAAAGACACAACAATTTGGGCCTTAGAAGCCCTCACAATAAAATCCAGGAAAGGGTGGCCCCAACCCACAAAACAAAGGACAGAGAAAATATGGATAGTATCAGGACAAATAGTCCAAGACGTAAGAAAATAAGGACACTAGAAAGGCAAAGAAAGATACCAAGAAGTGGTGTGACTTCCATAAGAGCCCTTGGCATAACACTGTCGACTGCCGCTCAAAGCAATCACTAGTGGCCAAAGAAAAAGCTTCTAAATCAGATGCAGGTTCTGATTCTGAGCCAAAACTAGAAAGGGGCATATGTATCATTGACGTGGAACCCAGTGCCACCATTTCTACCACCAAGGTCCATCCTGGTGAACCAGACGAGCCAGAAGAAGGAGAGCACCTCTTCCATTCACAGATGTGGGTAAAAGGCACCCCATTACACTTCATCATCGATAGAGGTAGCCAAAAGAACCTCATCTCAGCAGAGTTCATCAAGTAGTTGGCCCTGTCGATAATGTCACACCCTACACCATTGGATAGCTCTGCCAAGGAAGCAATCTCCACGTCAACCAACAGTGTTGAATGTCGTATGACATCAAGCCCTTCAAAGGCGAGGTATTGTGTGATGTTGCTCCTCTCAAAGTTTGTGATGTTCTTTTTTGCCAACCTTATATATGGAAATGCCATGTTGTATATGAGTCTAGATCTCATACTATTATTATTACTTTAACAAGAAATTGTACAGGATACCCGAGGCAGTCCCACCTAGTGTTATTTCCTTGATCTCTACTAAGAAATGTAGGAAGGTCATTTCTCAGACGGGGAAGTTTGTCTTCTTTGTGATTTTCTCTCAGAATAAGAAAAATATCACAGTGACATTCAGGGTCTTTGTGGCCAACCTCTCCACACAACAGAAGCAAGTAGATAAAGTCATGGAAGAATACTCAGATATCTTCTCCTCACCTACCGGGGTACCTCTGCAATACCAGGTCAAGCAGACCATAGATCCGACTCCTGGTGCACCATTGCCCAATGGGTTAGTCTATCATTTATATCTGTTAGAGAATGAGTAGATCAAGCGAAAAATCCAAGAAATGCTTCACAAGGGGCACATCCATCCCATCTCATCACCTTGCAGGAGCCCAATCGTGTTGGTACATAAGAAACATGTAACATGTGAAATATGCATTGATTACCAGTCTCTGAATAAAATCACAGTCAGAAACTGGTACCCAATTCCCCGAATCGACAACCTCCTTGATCAAATCACATGGGCCAAATACTTCAGTAAGATTGATCTGAATTCTGGCTACCACTAGGTCCCGGTAGAACAAATAGATGTATGGAAGACTACCTTCAAGTCAAAAAAAGGCCTTTTTGAATGGTTGGTCATTCCCTTTCGTTTGACAGATGCTCCATCCAATTTCATGAGGACGATGGATGATATCCTGTGACCATTCACCAATACTTTTGCAGCGGTGTATCTGGATGACATTCTCATTTAACGCAAGACATGGGCTGAACAGTTGTAGCATATTCAATAGGTTCTGCACACCCTGTGACAGAACAAGTTATACGCCAACTTGGAAAAATGATCCTTCAGCATGGACAGGGTCCATTACCTGGGATACATCATTGATCAACATGGAATACATTTGGATCCAACCAAGATCCAAGTCATCTGTGACTGGCCAGCCCCAACCATAATCATTGAGCTTTGGAGCTTTTTGGGCCTTGCCAATTTCTACCGCAGGTTCGTGTTGGGATTCTCCCATATTGCATGGGCCCTCATCCAAATAACCAGGGCTGGTGGTAAGGCATAAATTGCATGGGGCAGGTCCCGAAAACAAGCGTCCGATGATTTGAAGCAATGCTTGTGCTCAGTCCCCGGTACTTTCACTACCAGACCTGCAACAACCCTTTGAGATTGAAACAAATGCTTCAGACTATGTTGTGGGCGTCATTCTCACTCAGCACAACCACCCCATGGCCTATCATAGTGAAAAACTATCAGATGTTGTCCATAAGTACCTTACTTAGGAAAAATAAATGTACTCCATTGTGCAAGCCTACCGTTTGTGGAGACATTACATTCTTGAGAAGGATACAGTCATCCACATTGATCATAAGCCACTGCAGTTCATGAAAACACCAGGAACATTGCAGAATGATCGCCATCAAAAGTGGTCCACATACTTGTAGCAATTCCACCTCAACATCAAGTATAAAACAAGAAGCACCAATCACGTCGTTGATTGCCTTAGCATATCGCCATTCATGGTACTCACCACAGTGTTAGAATCTTGTAGCCATGAGACCTTTGGATGGCCCCAACTCTATGAGAGACACCCAGACTTCGTCACCACCTACTAAATGTTGTGTGCAAACATAGTTGTCGATAATTTCCATCTTCAGGATGGGTTGTTGTATCATCTAGGCCATATCTATCTTCCATAAAGAGAGCAAGCGAAGATGATCTGGGAATCCCACTACAGTCGAGTGGCAGGACACTTCGATGTTGAAAAGACAGTGGTGATGCTATAGAAACATTTCTACTGGCCGAAACTTCGATAGGAGGTCAACAAGTATATTAGGTCCTGCACTACCCACGCTATTGCCAAACCAACCACTAAGAAATAGGGTTTGTACACCCCTCTTCTTACTCTTAACATTCCATGGGAATCCATCTCAATGGACTACATGTCAGGCCTCCCATCCATCAAGCGGGGAAATGAATGTGTTTTGTGGTTATTGATCGCTTTTCTAAGATGGTGATTTTGGTTGCCTGCAAGAAGAGCATCACAATAGAGGTCACTTCCAAGCTCTTCTTTGAAAAATTATGGGTACATTTTGGAATCCCACAAATCATTGTCTCAGATCGGGACACTCAATTTCTCAACACATTTTGATAAAGCCTCTAGTCACTGCTGGACACCAAGCTCACCAAATCCACGGCCTCCCACCCCTAGAAATATGGCCAAACTGAGGTCATAAATCGAATCATTGTGCATATCCTTTGTATGTATAATTCCAAGAAACCTCGCACATGGGATGAGAACCTTCCCTATGTCCAGCATAGCCACAACTGACCCCTGCATAGCTCAACCGACCACAACCCCTTTCAGGTGGGGTTTGGATTCCAACCATTGGGTCCCATAGATGTTGCACTTCCCCTTGCAGTCACCTCGACCAACTCATCTCCTGCTCCAATTGAAGCTGACAAAGCCACCCAGTTCATTGAGTGGATCCACCACATCCGCCAATAGGTTCAAGATATCATACAGAAGTCTAATGACAAGTACAAGAAGCGCCATGATCAACATCGGGTGACACATAATTTTCAGGTGGGCGACAAAGTTTGGTTTCACTTGTAGAAAGAATGCCTTATAGGACCCCATTAGAAGCTTTGTCCACTCCGTTATGGGTCGTACACAATCACCAAGGTCGTGGAGGATAATGATTTTGAGCTCAACATTCCTCCTTTCCTTGGCCTGCACCCAGTGTTCAATGTGGATCTCCTTCGCCCTTATTTCCCACCATTATTGACACCTCAGAAGTAGCAGAACAACTGGCACCAACAGAGCTCAACCCTGAATGCATACAATATGTTGGTTGTGGAGCCTGATTATCTTCCTGATTCAAAGATTTTTTACTTTCAGTCATGTTTATACCCCATGAAGTATTTACACCCCAGAAGTATGTACACTCTTCCACGCAGGGGAGTGCAGAGGGGGGGTACTGCCTCTGCTGGGTCTGGGGGAAAGCAGGCCCCCGAAGGAAAAATTGCCTTGTAACTGTATATTGTAATTTCATTGTAAATATGGACCATTCATTATAAGGTTGCAGATCTAACGATAGAGATTATGTTAAGGTTTTTTGCCCTAGAAGGCAACCATCTCTTATGAGGGAAATGTATTGTGGCTATTGTTGATGGAGAATATTGTATTTTGAGATAGGATACTGTGAGAGAAAGAAGAGGAAGTTACAACAGGTTTGTTGTAGGTTGTATCCCTTCATGTGTTGGATAATAATAAACGAAAGACCTGGCAATTTCTCTGCTGGACATATCCCACACTGGGTGAACCACGTAAATCTGTGTCTCTATTGTGTTGTGTATTTCTGTGTTTTGTTTCCGCATTTGTTTTATTTTGTTGCTCCATGGTCCTATTTTTCTAACAATTGGTATCATAGAAAAAGGTAACTCACAGGAAAAGAGGATTCATGTTTCGAGTGGGAGCAATGTCGGAAGATGAAAAGTTTAGGGTCGAGAAATTTAACAGACAAAACTACCAGTTATAGAAGATGTAGATGGAAGACTCTTTATATCAGAAGGATCAATTCCTACCATTGGGCGGAATAGAAAAGAAGTCGACAACTGCGAAGGACGAAGAATGGGAGATTCTTGATAGAAAGGCTCTAGGAACGATACGAATGAGCCTGGAAGTATCAGTGGCTTTCAATATTTCCAAAGAAAATACAACGAAGGGTTTGATGGACGTATTGGCCAAATTGTATGAAAAACGCTCGGCTTCCAATAAGGTATTTCTAATGAAAATATTATTTAATATGAATATGTCGGAAGGTGGGTCTGTTCCGGATCATTTAAATGATTTTAATATGGTTACTAATCAACTAAGTTTTGTAAAAGTGGACTTTGATGATGAGGTTTGGGCTCTTCTAATCTTGTGCTCATTGCCAGAAAGCTGGAAGGGCTTGGTCATGGCTATAAGTAACTCTGTCTCTAGTTCAAATGCTTTAAAATTTGATGATGTTGTTGGTGTTATCCTTAGTGAGGAAATGCGACAGAAAAGCACAGGCGTGACATCAGGAAATGCGTTGAACATGGAGAACAGGGGAAGACAAAAGGATAGAGGAAAGGGTTTTGGGAACCGTGGGAATTCTAGGAAGGGAAGATCCAAATCCAGACTTGGAAAGATAGAGTGTTGGAAGTGTGGGAAGAAAGAACATCTGAAGAAAGACTGCAGAGCTCCAAAGAAACAGAGAGATGGGCAACAAGAGAGAAATCGGGAAGCAAATGTAAAAGGTGATGTGTTACAAGATGCTTTGATTCTTTCTGTAGATAATATTTTTGAGTCTTGGGTAGTAGATTCAGGGGCTTCATTTCATGCCACAACCGATAAGAAACATTTTCTAGATTATGTTGAAGGTGATTTTGGACAGGTTCATTTGGGTGATAATGCACCATGCAAAATTGTTGGAATGGGAAAGGTAAAAATAAAGCAACGCAACGGAAACCAATGGTTGTAGAAAGAGGTAAGACATGTTCTAGATTTAAGGAAAAATCTGATTTCAACAGGTCAGTTGGCAAGTGAAGGTTGTATAACTATATTTACAGATATGACGTGGAAGGTCATCAAAGGATCATTGGTGATAGCGAAATGAGAGAAGGTAGGTACATTGTATTTATGTACTGGTAATACTGACTCTTCTATATCTTTAGCTTCTACAAGAGTGGATACAACACTATGGCATCATAGGCTTGGACACATGAGTGAGAAGGGGATGTAGATACTTCACAAAATAAATTTGTTTCTAGATATTAAACAAATTGATTTGGACTTATGTGAGCATTGTGTTTATGGAAAACATAAGAGAGTCAAATTTATCAGAGTCAGAAAAGAAAAGAAGAGTGAAAGGTTAGAGCTTGCGCATACAGATGTATGGGGACCATCTCAGGTATCATCTCTTCGTGGCTCTCATTATTATATTACTTTTATTAATGATGCAACTAGAAAAACTTGGGTTTATTGCATTCGACAAAAATATGATGTTTTTGATACTTTTAAGAAATGGAAAGCTTTGGTTGAGAATGAGATAGGAAAAAAGTTGAAGTGTCTCAGATCAGATAATGGAGGTGAATATTGCAGCAAGGAGTTTGATGATTATTGTTCATACCATGGGATTCGTAGAGAGAAGATAGTTCCAAGAACACCACAAGAAAATGGTGTGTCAGAAAGGATGAACAAGACAATCATAGAGTGTGCAAAGAGTATGAGATTGCATGCTAGTTTTCCCTTACAGTTTTGGGAATATGTTGTAGATATTGTCGTTTACTTAATAAACAGAGGACCTTCAAGCTCTTTGGATGGTAGAATTTCAGAGGAGGAATGGACAGGAAAAAAGGTAAACTATTCTTTTTTGAAAACTTTTGGTTGTGAAGCATTTGTCCATATTTATAAAGAAAATAGAACAAAGCTTGAGGTAAAATCCAAGAAGTGTACCTTTATTGGATATGGTGTTAATGATTTTGGTTATCGCTTATGGGATTATGAAAATAACAAAATCATTAGGAGTAGAGATGTCATATTCAATGAGAAG
>ML794743.1:137833-155164 GCA_009831015.1 Picea engelmannii | reverse complement strand
ACTTGTTGTAAAGGGGTTTGCACAAAAGAAAGGTATAGATTTTGATGAAATATTTTCTCCTGTTGTTAAAATAACTTCAATTAGGACTATTTTAAGTCTTGTGGTAGTAGAAGATTTGCATCTTGAACAGTTAGATGTAAAAAAAACTTTTCTCCATGGAAATTTGGATGAAGAGATTTATATGCAACAGGCACAGGGGTATGAGGTCAAAGGGAAGGAGAATTTGGTATGCAGGTTGAAGAAGAGCTTGTATGGCCTAAAGTAAGCTCCAAGACAGTGGTATTTGAATTTTGATAGGTTTATGACAGAACAGGGTTATAGTAGATGTCATTCTGATCATTGTGTTTATTTTAAAAGGCTAAAAAATGGAAGCTATATTATCTTGCTATTGTATGTAGATGACATGCTTGTTGTAGGGTCTAATATGCAGGATATAAATGTGCTCAAGAAGAAATTAGCCAATTCTTTTGCGATGAAGGATTTGGGTGCTGCAAAGAAAATCCTTGGTATGAGAATAACAAGAGATAGGAAAAATTGCAAACTGACATTGTCTCAGGGTGAGTACACAGAGAAGGTATTGGAGAGGTTTAGAATGCAGAATGCAAAAACCAGTTAGTACACCTTTGGCCAACCATTTGAAATTAACTAAGGAAATGTGTCCCAAGACATAGGAAGAGATATAATACATGTCCAGGGTCCCATATTCATCAGTAGTTGGTAGCTTGATATATGCAATGGTTTGCACAAGACCAAATATTGCACATGCAGTGGGAGTTGTGAGCAGATATATGAAAAATCTAGTGAAAGAACATTGAGAGGCAGCAAAGTGCATTCTCGGATACCTGAGAGGTACTGCTAATCATGCATTATGTTTTGGAGGTTCATAAATTGTTCTACAAGGATATGTTGATTCAGATATGGTAGGTGATAAAGATAGCAGGAGGAGTACCACAGGGTATGTGTTTACTATAGGTGGAACAAAAGTAAGTTGGATTTCAAAAATGCAAAAGGTTGTTGCACTTTCAACAACAGAGGAAGAGTATGTTGTTGCTATAGAGGCTAGTAAAGAGATGATTTGGTTACAAAGATTTATGGAGGAATTGGGAAAGAAGCAAGAGAATAGCAGGTTGTACTGTGATAGTGAGAGTGCCATTCATCTTGCAAAGAAATCATCCTTCCATTAAAAGACTAAGTATATACAATTGAGGTACCACTTCATATGATCCACCTTGGAAGATGGACATTTGAGGTTGGAAGAGATACACACTAGCTAGAATCCTGCAGACATGTTAACAAAGGGAGTAACTAGGGAGAAACTGAGTTCCTTCTCAGTTTCAGTTGGTATTCAAGAATGAAGATGAAGATGAGAAATTTTCTAGGTCCAAGAAGGTTCAGAGTCCAGCATATACAACAGTGGTGGAGTTGTTGAGATCAGTCTCCAAGTGGGAGATTGTTGGTTGTGGAGCCTGATTATCTTCCTGATTCATAGGTCTTTTACTTTCAGTCATATTTATACCCCATGAAGTATTTACACCCCAAAAGTATGTACACTCTCCCACTCGGGGGAGTGCAGAGGGGGGGTACCCCCTCTGTAGGGTCTGGGGGCAAGTGGGCCCCCAGCAGGGTTCGGGGGCGAAGCCCTCAAAGGAAAAATTGTCTTGTAAATTTATATTGTAATTTTATTGTAAATATGGACCGTTCATTATAGGGTCGTAGATCTAACGATAGAGATTACGTTAAGGTTTTTTTCCCTAGAAGTCTACCCTCTTTTATGAGGGAAATGTATTGTGACTATGGTTGATGTCGAATATTGTATTCTGAGATATGAGACTGTGAGAGAAAGAAGAGGAAGTTACAGCGGGTTTGTTGTAGGTTGTATCCCTTCACATGATGGATAATAATAAACAAAGGACCTGGCAATTTCTCTGGTGGACGTAGCCCACACTGAGTGAACAATGTAAATCTATGTCTTTATTGTATTGTGTATCTTCTGTGTTTTGTTTCCGCATTTGTTTTATTTTATTGCTCCACGGTCCTGTTTTTCTAACACAATAGGCATCCATTGATCATATTTTGGACACACATATCAGGGGCACTCGACAACAAAGGATCAATCTTTATCGAGTCGTCAAAGTAGGGTAGCTCCTGCACAAAGGCAAGTGGCTCACCAGGGGCGAAATTCATCAGAAATTTCCTCATTAGATGGGGGAACTCAACACAATGGAGACCATTGATTCTTAAGGATGGAGGATTGATCTAGGTGGATATCGGTGGCCATCCACCTTTTCCAACTGGCTCAAAACAATTTTCTGGCAATTTTGGTAATTTACTATTTTTAGCATTTGTTCACTTCTGGAGCTGTTTTGAGGCCCTAAATGATTATTTTTGGGAAAAATGGGAGAAACATGAAAGTTCCTTCGATATTTTCCCTAAAATGAATCTCCTCGATGATACCTTTCCAATGGGCTATCATACGCCTAAAACAAAGATCGTATGCAAAAGTTGCGACCCCGAGAAGTTGATGTACTAACTTACCCAAACAGGGCCCACATGACTTTTGTCACTTCAACTCCTAGGGTTAGTTTTTTGGATGTCTAGACTTTTTGGCATTCCTTTTTATTGTAAAAAGGCCTTCAGAGCCTCATTGTAATCATCTTCTTGCGAATGAGCGCAACCGTCACATCCCTTCTCAGAGATAAGCCGCCACCATTCCAACAAGCTTCTTCCGCTGCATTTTACAATTCCAACTTATTTCCTTATTGAATAGAAAACCATTTTTACTGTATCTCTGTTATTTTGTGTTAAGCACATGTTAATAATCTGTATTCATTTTGTTTTTCTCATAAAATATGGATTATTTGTACATTTAGCTCATTAATAGAAATTGTGTATTATTGTATCTGTGTGTTTATGATTATATCTCTGATATATCTCTATTATATTATTGGCTCTCTTGCAATATTTCTGTATATTTATGTGTTATATCTCCACTCTCATTTTGTGCTGAAAATAATTCGGAACAACAAAGTTGAGCAAAAGTGTGTGGATTTGCTTATAATTTCATATTGCAAAGGTGTGGAAGAGACAAGTGAATAAAATAAAGAAAAGACAAAGAAATCCAATGTTTAGTATTGATGTATCAACAATCTTGTGAGCAATACCACTCGATATAGCATCGGATTTGTTTCGATGTGGTAGAATATGTTGATAATTATAATGAAAGTGAACTAGGTGAAGAAGATGACAAAGTTGAGCAAAATGTGTGGAAGAGACGATTTAAGAAAAGAAAGAAAGGACAAATAAATCCAATGGTTGTTGATTTATCAACAATCTTGTAAGCAATACCAATCGATCTAGCACCCAAGCAATTTGCTCTAGCAATTTGGATTACTTGATTTTCTTTGGAAATTATATAAATTGGTTGCATACAAGGAAGAAGATGCTTTTGGTGTGGTAGAAGATGAATGAAAGAAACTTTAGACAACAATTATGTTCAATGTAGCTTGCCCATTTTGGTTAATAAAATTTGCAATGTTAGGTTGTACTTTAATTCTAGTTAATTAATTTGTTTAGTCATCATAGTGTATTATGTCATGGATTAATCTTATATGGACCTATGAAATTGGACTTTAGTATCATTTTTATTATGATGTGAATTATAGGGATGGGCTATGTGGGTGCATTATCTTTATAGACTGTTTATTTATTAAATCCAAAAAATCTAAGAAAAAATTGTTCTCAATTCTCTACAGTTGAAATAAAATGCTCAAATAAATGAATTAACTTATTATCATTTTGTTATTAATCAAAATTACTCTTAATATTGATTAATCGTCAACATCATTATCCCAAACAAATTTTATATAGTATACTTTGTAAATGAAATATATAAACCAAAGTTTCCTAGATACACTAGGATATGCATGATATTTATATATACAAACATATTTTGCAAAATATACATATCCGCAATAATAGAGTGAGGGCCTCTTTTTCTAATATAACTTAGTTCCTTTTCAACTGTGTTTTTCATTTTTCTCTATACACATTGGCAGCAAATTCGGTGCATGACATTGACAAAGCCCATTTGGTTGATCTAACGATATGGTGCATCTCAGTTAAAGAAATAAAGGAATACTAACTCCCGACTTTTAAGCTGCGGCGTGCAGATTGATATTCGAAAGTAATGAAACTTTTTATGGAAGAGCAGTACTCATTATTACATTCATGGAATTGTCTGACATAACTAAGAGAAAATAGTACTGGCCATCAATGGCTATCTATCTGTATACTTGCGGTCTTCCCTGGAATGTGGCAATGGCGACCAGTAAGTGTAAAGTATCATAATCATGTAATAATGCTTGGAGTTGTCTAGATGACTAAGATTTTACATATAATTATCTAATGATAGTTGGCGTTGTCTAGGCGAGTAAGAATGATAACTATGAAATAGTACACTGTCGTGAACGACGATAATGCAAAATGATTTAAAACTAGCACAGCCGCTAACACGCCGTTGGTGAACGCCGAAAGATTTATGGTGGTTGGTGGATAAAAAAAACTCTCCCGTTAAAAAAAATTCAGTAAAAACGCCAGGCCCATGCATGAAGAAAACCCTCCACATCTCAATCCCGTCACTTTCACTGACAAAGGGATGAAGATTAATTAAACATGACAATCATATGATGTTACAGTAACTTCTTAATATGATTAGGTAAATGTTAAAAAGTAAACAGGTTAATGGATGCATTTATAAATGCAAAGAAATTATCAACAATAAATCTGAGCCATTGATTTTGGAGGACGACTAAGAATATACCAACATCTTGAATGCATAACCATCAAATTAGAATTGAGGATTAAAAGATCATTAATTGTGCCCATCTCCAATAGATATATGCCTTTCGACGTAATAATTATAGTTGTCTAGACAAGAGATGATTATGATCCATCATACATTACAATCTTAAGGATGCGTCTTGGTTATATCTTTATGCAGAAGTGGGCCTAAAATCGTTAGACAATAGTGGGCTTTCGTCTTTTTTAAGTGCCTATTCTTTTGTTGATGGCCTCCCTCAATGTACGTATAGGTAGGTAATTGGTAACGAGAAAGTTGTAAAATGTAATGAAGACCCTTGTTGAGTTTAAGGGTTTTACAGTTTACTATGATATAGGTTTTCTCACCTAAGTAACGTTTACTATATTAAAATTAAAAAAAAAAAAAATCAATATTATATATTAAAAATTAATATAATATTATTTAAAAATTTGATAAATATAATCCATTTGAAATAATTTATGATTTTATGGTATGAGAGTTATCTAATTGTTATTTTCTTCATCAATATAACGTCTTATAAATATGTTCTTAGCTTCTTCAATAATAATAGGTACATTGATTCTCAATAAGAAATGTGCAATATAATTTAGAATTATATTATAATATTATATATGTACCTTACCTAAAAGAGTTTTGAGGAACAATATATGGTTGGGGATATTTCTTTGTAAACTCAGTAAAAAACTCGAGAAGTCTTTAAAACATAGGTCGAAACAAATTTTAATAATCTTCTCTCTTTTCTTTGATATCGCAAATGTGTTATTGTAAGAGGGAATAGATATCTGACATCTTTTGGTTGGAGAAGAGTGGTATTTTGTTCTTCTACGATACTTGTATTCTCTTTTCCTAAGCATAATCATACTCTTCTATTAATTTAGTTGTTTGGATGGTTTGACTTTGTTGATAATAATAGAGTAGTGGCTCAATGATCTATTAAGTTTATGACATGTACAAGCTTTTTAAAAACTTTGACAAGTGTGATTTTTATTACTATTATTAATTTTATATTTGATATTAATTATTTGAATAAGATTTGGTTGGATATGACTTAGTTATGGGCATGTGAATAACATATGGTCGATCCCTTATAACCATTAAAAAAATTAAGGTGATGAAATGGAACACATATGAAAATGGGGTGAGATTGATGGAACAAAGGGTAACATGGGCTTGGCATAACATATTTTTTTTTGTTTTTTCGTCAACAAGTCAAGGGCAGGGAATGGATAAAGGAAATTAGTGTTAAGGATTATATATCACTTGGTCCATACAATATGTGGGCATACATATCAAATAAGACTTAGTTGAATTGTTTGATTTATAACAAAGTATGATATTTTGGTTTAACTCTCTAAAACCGACACAAAAGTTTTAAATACTCATTTCTAGAATTTGAAAAAATTTCCTACTAATTGCTATCAAAACTCATAAAGTTGAATACAAACTTGAGCAATAAATATTTTGGCATAGTGGTATTAGATATCAAGTTATCATGCTAGAGATCTTCATGGAATATGTTGGTGTAGAACCTCGATTTGAATACTTTCTTTCACTATGCCTCTACATTTCTTAATAAACCTATCATCCTTTGCTACAAAATTTGTACAATTACTATTGTGTGGACCGCACTTGGTCCTCCATAATTTTGCTTTGCCTCTCCTAAGTGATTTTTTATTTTGTCATAAAATATACCTTTCCTATGGTTGAGAAAGCATGTTTTGTTGGGGAGGGGGGTAGTACGACTTACATACGTAAAAGGGTGGATTACACAAGCCATGTCTTCATACACCTGAACCTTCCCTATAAGAATAAAGATCATCACTTAAGGCCTTATCTAGACCTCTTTTATGCCATGACATCCTTTAATATCTGCTATATAGGTAATATTGCTAGAAATTGAATATGTTGCTAATAATTTTAAAAAGGATGATTGGGGAATATTGAAACTTTGGCTAGGCCCCTCATTGTGGTACCTTATTTCCCTCCTAATTCCCTCCCAAAAGGAGGTGGGGGTTCTTATTGACCATGACTTGGTTCTCCCTTACCCTTAAGGTAAGATGAGATACTTGGGAAGATTGGATCAGATCTTTACAATGAATTATATAACTAATTCTATTTAGATGAAATGCTTGGAAATAACCCTCAATAGGGAATATTGATGGGGTGAAATATGCAACTCGAAGATCATGAAACTTGATAGGTTGATAGATCCGTATTTTTACCATCCCAAGAAATTATCTATGAAATGTGGCATAGGAACTGTGTTATGTTATCTCTATTACCTTGGATTGGTTGGAGAAATAAGGGAACTAGGGTGATTTGGAATCGTCAGTTCACATTACGGTATACATCATCACTAATATTTTACACCATGTTGTGATTTTGACCCCCCATCCCTGCCATCGCTACGAATCTACCACATGAGGGATCCCTTTATTAGTAATATGTACCACTCATGTTACTTGTTTTAATTTACAACATGTCATTACTTTTACCCCTTGTCCCTATCATCATTATAATCCTTGAAAGTCAAGGATGTCTTCATTAATAAATAGTACCACTCATGCTACCATTTTTGGTTGTTATTTTACCATCATTCATTTGGTCAATCTAGCATCCTACAATGCCTCTAAATAGTAAAAATCAGTTAGCAAGCTACAATTTATCATATATGGATTCACAAACACAGGGGATAGTGTGGTTTGTCATGAACATGTAGGAACAAGTATCCTCCAAATTTGTCTATAAGGCATGTATATTATTTGACAAGTTGGATGACAATTTGACTTTGAAAAAATTTAGGCATTTGATGATAGGGTGACTCTGGAGTTTGTGAGGTCCTTTAACAATTTTTCAACTATGGTAATGAGGTTTCACATTCTTTTGTTTGAAGTTATTACTGCAAGGATAACTAGACTACCTATGGATGGTGAGAGATTGTTCAAGAAACAAATCATGGTGAAGAATACATGCCTTGATTTTCTAGAAGATGTTGAAATTGTTCTTGACAAAGGGGAATGAGTAAAGAGGATGTCCTTAAGCTCACCTTCATCAAATATTTATTTCTACATTCAAATATACCTCCCTTGCAAAGTCAACATATCTTGCTTTACATTTACCATTTTAAATTACTTTCTCATCTTTGACATCAATATCTTGTGCGTCTTTCATTGTTTCTGTTTGAAATCTTGGATTTAATGGCAAAAAATATTAGGAAAATAAGGCACACTAAGAAAAGTTTATCACATCATGGGTTATTCAATTTATTGGTTTAAGATGACCTATCCATGGAAGAATGAACATCAAACAAATTTGTTAATGTGTAGGGGGTATATGACATTATAGTGGTAAATGAAGACATAGAAAAACTATGAAGTCATTAGAGCAACCTAGCAAGCATTTCTTTGTCAATAATTTTTTTTTAAAAAGAAATCATTGAGAACTTGACCCTCTGATGTAGATATCTTAAAGGCCAATACAAGATTACACAACAAGTTGGAAAAAATAAAAAATAAGAGATCTATTCTTGACGAGAAGGAAAACCATAAGGATAATGATAATTTGGATATCTAGATTGATGTTGCGGAGGAGAAATTCAATAAGGAGAATGTAGTGTGTAATAAGGCCCAAGATGAGAAATCCTTTGAAGAACATAACAATATTCTTAAATACATAGAGGCAGGGGTTGAAGATACTATTTCTATGGAGAATGGATGGGATGGGAAGGGGTATAAAAGGCTTGAGTGGAATGGAACTAGAAAATAATGCTAGAATGTCCTTTTTAAGGAGTTTTTCCATGTGGTGTGAGATGATGATCCCCATAGAATATGATATGATTCCTTGGAAAGTGTAGTGATCCTCATCTTACTAGAAATTCATGTATAACTCCCTGAAATCATTGGTAATGGGGCCTAGTTTCCTTAACCATTCAACACTGAAAACAATGTCACATCTATCCATTTCAATAGAAAACATGTGGGTTTTCAATGAATAATTACCCATTTCAAGTTTCACATTTTCACAACAACCCCCACATTTCATAGAACTACCATTTACAATCATGATCTAAAATTTTGTTATAGCATGGATATAATAACGTGTCTCTTGAGCTACATGATGGTGAATAAAGTTAAGGGTGTTATTATCGTCAATTAAGATAATGACTTTAGGATGCTTGATGTGACATCCCCAAAAATAAAGTATTTTTGAAATTTAAAATTTGTTGGAAAATTATTCCGTTTTTAGTAAATTTGAAATTGGAAAATTTTTGACATTTATGGCAATTCCGAATTTGATAACTGTAATTAATTATTATGAATGTTGGGCATAGATATGATTTGACCCAACTAACTATTTAACTATGACAGTTTTATGAAAACAAAATATTTTATATTGATTGTAGGATGACAAATAGAACAACCATGTTAAAATCAACTAACCATGACTCCATGAGTGGGGAACATGTTGGAACTACCTCTGGGATGATTGTTACAAGTGGAAAATTAGATATTTGGCCATTGGCAGCCCCTGAAAATCATGGATTTAGAAAGCTGCAAAAATTCCCAAGGGAGGGAAAAAGACCTAGGAAAAAAGATTTTATTGACAAATAGCATATGTGAGGAGGCAGGACGCTGCCTAGTATGCTGGGAAAAGGAACTACTGTGTACTTGCTATTATGAACACTAAATATTAAGTGTGAGGCAATGAGAGGACTACGGTGAGAGGAAAGACATTATTGAGGAGGAGTTTTTGAGTTAGCCCTGATGGACTCATGGCCAAGATAGGGGGTGAACTGGGCAAGTGATTTGGCTACCCCGTTATAAGGTTGGAAGGGATGCGGTTGTTCCCTTTGTCTTCCAGCGTTTGGTTTATATATGTTCATCTATCCTTTTTCTGGTTATACATATCTTGTCTTAAATTGTTGTCCATGTACATAGATATATTTCTGGCAGTTGATCTCTATTTGAAACTATTGCTAAATATGAGTTGTTATGATTTGAATGATTTAAAGAGAGAATTAGTATAACCTTGTACATATTACTGCCGCTGTTGAAATTATCGTTAAATATGAGTCATTCTGATCTGAATGATTATAGGAGAAATTTAGCATAATCACGTTCATATTACTACCGAATAAGTTCTGACAGTTTTCTTCTAGAATGTATGGTATATTTATATTCAACAATATTCTGTGGGAAAATGGTAAAGGCGGGGTAAAAACTCCTACAGGTTAGCTGTAGTTGTTGTATAAAGATTTTATTTAGTAGTTAACATAGAACATAGAATTGAATGATGGAAGTACACCATGAATTATAATCACATTGATGGCTTCTCGATCCCATCAATTATATTAAGAAATTTCTACCAAATTAATATGCAATACTTTTAATAACGAAAAACCCTAGGAGGAGACCGGACTATTTTTTAAACTAGAAAATACATATACTATTTCATATATCTATACAGAAATCACACCCTTGGGATCGCCTTTGCGGTTGGGTTAGATTTTCTTATTTATT
Source organism: Picea engelmannii (assembly GCA_009831015.1). NCBI lineage: Eukaryota > Viridiplantae > Streptophyta > Pinopsida > Pinales > Pinaceae > Picea > Picea engelmannii. The sequence goes on along the minus strand of ML794743.1, from coordinate 144,805 downwards.
TCTAAGTTACTCGTGAAAACTATTGTACATAAACAAGAATCAACCGTGTAGAGTTATATACATAAATACATATATGTATAGGAATACATACAGGAACTTATACATGCGGATAAGCCCCCATCGAACACATTGTGGAACTATGGAAGTAATGCTTGTGATCTTTCAATGTAAATAGGAAACTATGGAGCAAAGAATTTAAGGATGAAACATTTCAAACAAGAACAAAGATGCATGAAACGTTAAATGTCTTGATGCCTTCATTTAATTATACAAATGAATTCCACAACCCTGTCGTCAACTAACAAATTGTGAATCTATTAATCATATTGGAGTTTTGTAAACACTATAAAATACAACCATAAATGTATGAGACTCATTGTCGAAGAGCACAGAAGTGGTTATACTTATGTATTTGAATGAATAATTAATGTATCAACAATAAAATCCAGAACAATAATTAAAATCTCTCGACTACTGCATAATAGTTGCTCATAGCGAATATGGTACAACATCCAAATCCTTCTGCTAAGAAAGAAACTGAGACGGTAATACGCCATGCGATGACTGATTTAGAACCAAAACCTGGATTATTGTTTTCGGAGTATTTTCAAAAGGAACTCGAGTACCTTGCATACGGGGATGCCAGGGAAAATCTGAGGGTTTAGATGCTCTGCTCTTGCAAGGAAATAGAAGAAAAATAAAACTCATTAGTAGAGGTCAATGACACTCACATTTGATTTACAGAGATAATTAAAATACAAGTAAATTAGAATACAGAGGAGTTATGGAATATACTTAATTTAGGGCCTTAGCATCGACCGTCGTCTACTTCAGAATTGACAGAGGCCTCCTGGAATCGGAGGGGAGGAGAGAAATGAAGTTGATCTGATGGGTACCTCGCAAGAATCAGAGGCCCCATCATTAGGATAGGTTATACAAACCTTAAAACATCAAAACAAAAAAATGTCTAAAGATTAAGACAAACAAGAAACCCCTACCAAAAGGTATTCTAAAAACCCCAAGCAAGAATCCAGTCGGAATAATAGAACATAGAACTTTGCCAAGGGGTATTCTTACTAAGGACAAAAATTTTGAACACATTATATCATAGAATGTAGGAAATAAAACCTAGTACCCTTATCCCTAAAACATACAGATTGTTCGGCCAGAGTTCATACATACATAAGTTGACCCGATAGTAAAGGGACGAAAACCCTAATGTAAGTTGCGAGTGTAAGTGACTAGATTACATTATCATTCCACTCTTTAATCTATAATGAATACTACTACACTTACGAAATAATACAATAAATATAACAGACTGATAGGAGCCCACAGGGATGGCCTGGATGACAACATTAAAAAAGAATCACCGGTACCCTATGACAAACTACACTACACAAATACAGGTATGCCTGTACGAAGAAAATTCTTAAGGAAAATTGGAAACTCCCATACAGAATAAACAATAGGGTTTAAAAAATAACCTTACATTGGTTGTAGGGAGACGACTGATTGTGTTCCGCCTCTGCCAGAGTAAAACATCTCTTCAACCCTCACACTAGAGCATATCTCCATCACTACCTGGGACATTCTTACAAAGCGATCAAGCCAAATGGAAATGGAACCTAACTAATTTCCAGAAGGGCTTAAGAGAGAAAACATTTAATATTTCCGTATTGAGCGATGTGATATCCAGGAAGTGACCTGATGCAGGAGCATCCACACTTCATCAAGCGAGCCAACGCGTGGAGTAAAGAACATACAGCTGGACAGTGCCAACACATATATTTTTGAAATACTTGGAAAGCTGTTGCGCCTCCATTTAAATGAAGGCATTCAAAGCTGGGCGCACTTGTATTATATTATAGATAGGAAGGCATTTAATAGCTTTAATGTTGTTAGATAGGAATTAACTGTAGATTAGACAGTTTTTCTTTCGAGAGGGAAAATGGAATATAGGCACCCTCCTTTGTATCATTGTATTATCATTCCTGCATTCTGACGGAAAGAGCAAGAAGAGAACTTGTGAAGAACACCCATGTACAGATTGAATTAATAGAAGAAAGACTTTGATTCAATTCCATGGCTGTGTTTGTTTTCTGTGTGTTGTTGATATTATGTTGTTGCATACTTGCTTCTTTTTATGCCTTTCTTCTATATGCTGCATATGTTATTGCATGGCAGGTTCGAAACCTGAGAGAATGAGGAAATAAGTTTCAATTGTTTCTCTGTTTGAGCCAGGAGATTCCTGCATAGAGTGCAGTTGAATTCTTCCGCATAGAGTGCGTCGAGGAGGATCTACAGTTAAACTCTCATTCTCGCTCACCCAGAAGTTAAATTGGGTTGAAAGGGCATGCAGGTGAAGTGCAGGTCAAGGTCGAATCCTCAGCAGGGAGTCTGAGCAAAGGAAGGTAGGGACTGCTGTCTCTGTGGACGCGCAGGGTCTGGACGACTTCGACACTTTGAGAGCTGTTGGAAGTCAAGAAAGTAAAATGCGCGTGGAAGGCCTCAGAAGGAGTCCGGGACATCAAGCTCAGGAGGGATAGTTCATTCTCGACATAGTGAGAATACACCCAGGAAATATTCCTCAAGAGGAAGAGAATCGACGACTTGAATCGTCGGGAAGGTTTGTGAAATCCCAATGATCGTAGGATCGTGGGGAAGCTGCGCGAGGTTTAGTCCATTAGCGCAGGAGGTAAGACCCAACGCCCATCGGGGTTCGGCATTCAGAGGTTGGCGAGGTAAGAGTTTATACCTTACGAAATCGTGAGTCGCGATTTCCCAATTTAGTGGAACCGTCGATCGTCGGAGGGACAGGTGGCACGAATTCGGAGAATCGGGGTCTCGGCATTCGAGGTTTCCAATTGCAAGGAATTCGAGACAGTTGAAATCGCGATCCCGCGATTCCCGATCGCACATGGGAGAGAAGTGACGTAGTAACGTGGGGCCCGAGGTATAGTGGAGAACAGGTGGCTTCGCGTCAGAGAGTCGGTACCTCGGCACTTGGGGAAATTGAAGGTGATATCGTGAGCGTCGAACTCGCGAATCCGCGAGTTCCGATTTCCCGATTTGCAAAGGGGAGATCGCTGAGAAGTGTTCTATGGGTGACGAAAACTCCCGAGGGGAGTTGGAAGAGATGTTGACTCTTCGGGCCTTTGAGAGAAAGAAGGTCCTGGTGGGGCGACTGTGCCGTCGAGGGCAGGTTGTTGTCAAGTGGTATCAGAGCAGGAGTATCTTTGCTTTCTGAAGCAGAGACAGAGAAGACACCATGCCGCCGAGAAGAGAAAGGCAGTCACTTGATCGTGAAGACAGGGATGCCCGAAGGAGAGGCAGGCAGCCAGGCAATGCTGAGATGGAGCGGCAAATGCGAGACCTCAGAGCCAGACTCGAGGAGATGGAGACTGCGCAGAGGCGTGGAGCTGGTGCAGGAGAGTTCAACGATTTCGGGGTGGAAGAGGAAGCTGGACATGAGGCAGAGGAGGTCTCAACAGAAGATTCTTCAACCGAGAGGTTGATCAGAGCCATTTCCAGAATGAGCTCGAAGACGAAGATGGACATTCCCGTCTATGAGAGGAGTCTAGACGCAGAAGAGTTGTTGGATTGGATCCGAGCACTCGACACCTACTTCGATTATGAAGATATCGAAGAGGACAAGAAGGTAAGGCATGCTGTTACCAAGCTGAAAGGACATGCAGCCTTATGGTGGGATGAGTTGCAGGCGGACAGGCGCTGCAAAGGAAAAGAAAAGATTAAGAGCTGGGACAGGATGATCGCTAAGATGAAAGAGAAGTTCATCCCTAGGGACTACCAGATCACTCTGTTCAGGCGAATGCAGAACCTGAGACAGAATTTGATGACGGTGAAGGAGTACAACGAAGAATTTTATAGGCTCAACATTCGAGCTGGTCATCAGGAGAGTGATGACGAAAAGGTGGCGAGATACCTGAATGGTCTGAGGTACGACATTCAGGATGAATTGAGCATGCTGACCATCCGAACAGTTGAGGATGCGTACCAGATGGCTCTAAAATCCAAAGAGAAGCTGAGCCGCAAGCAGGGACAGTGAGGGCGAGGTAGGAGTCATCCCAGAGGCAAAGCAATTGCCCAGGATAGAGCGCAGAATCCCAAGGAGGATTGGAAGGGACCTCAAGGAAAAGTTGAAAGAGGTGGAACCTCACAGTAGAGGCAGCAAAATGCTGAGCCGAGGAGACATCAAGAAGATCAGCAGGGAGGATATGCTGACGTGAACACATTTCCTTGTACCCGAGGTAGAGGAAGAGGCCGAGGAGGAATTATCACATGCTTTACATGTGGTAAAGATGGTCACAAAGCCGTGGATTGTCCAGATAGGAAAATGGATAGAGAAAAAGCTCATGTCGCTGAGGCACAGAGGCATGATGTAGAATATGAGGACACTGGAAGTGGGAAGTCACTGACAGTGCACAAATTTCTCCTGAAGCCTGAGAAAGAGGTGGAGGACACAGCTCAAAGATGCAGACTGTTCCGGACCACGTGCAAGACCAAGGGTTGGAAATGCAAGGTCATAGTGGATAGCGGAAGCACCGATAATCTCATTTTGACCGAGATGGTGGAGAAGCTGGAGATGAAAATGAAAAAACACCCGAGTCCATACAAAGTGACATGGCTGCAGAAAGGACACTAGGTATGTGTTACGAGACAATGCTTGGTTGAATTTAAAATGGGTGAATATAGGGATAAAATTCTGTGTGATGTCATTCCCATGGATGTCTGTCATGTATTATTGGGTAGACCATGGCAGTTTGACCGAAATGTGGTTCATGACGGAAGAATGAACACATATACCTTGGAGAAGGATGGAAGAACACATACATTGCTTTCGGGGAAGGATAAGAAGGTGGAGCCGGAAGTAACCAGCACGATACTTATCATGAGTGGGAAAGAGCTTCTCACAGAGCTGGAGAAGAATGAAGATCCACATTTCTTTGTTGTCAGGAAGCCGAAAATTGTCCTGACAAGCACAAGAGTGGAAAAATTGCCGGAAGAGGTTCAGGAACTGCTGGGAGAGTTCGCTGATATCATCGTGGACGAACTACCTCGTTCATTGCCACCGATGAGGAGTGTGAGTCACCACATTGACCTCATACCCGGAGCAAGCTTTCCAAATAAGGAAGCATATAGGTTGACACCCCAGGAGAACGAGGAGGTCAAGAGGTAGGTTCAAGATATGCAGGATAAAGGACTGGTCAGAGAAAGTCTTAGTCCATGTGTTGTTCCGACAGTGCTGAGTTCGAAGAAGGACGGAGGCTGGAGGATGTGTACAGACTCCAGGGAGATAAATAAAATTACCATCAGGTATAGATTTCCACTGCCGAGAATGGATGATCTGATGGATTGCCTAAGTGGGGCAAATTACTTTTCCAAGATAGATCTCAAGAGCGGATATCATCATATCCGGATGAGAGAGGGAGATGAGTGGAAGACAGCATTCAAAACAAATGAGGGTTTGTATGAATGGCTGGTCATGCCGTTTGGTTTGAAAAATGTGCCAAGCACTTTTATGAGGCTGATGAATGAAGTCCTGCGGGAATTCATTGGCAAATTTGTGGTCGTATACTTGGACGACATATTGATTTTCAGCAAGACGAAGGCTGAACACGTGGGGCATTTAGCCACTGTGATGAGAAGATTACAGCAGGAGAAGCTGTTGATCAATTTGAAGAAGTGTTCCTTCATGCAGATAGAACTCATTTATTTGGCCTTTGTAATCTCGGCAAATGAATTGAAGATGGATCCTTAGAAGGTTGAAGTAATCAGGAATTGGCCAATGCCGAGAAATGTTTTCGAGGTGAGGAGCTTCCATGGACTGGCTAGTTTCTATTGGAAGTTCATTCGAAATTTCAGCAGAATTAGCGCAGCAATGATGGATACCGTGAAGAAACGATATAAAGTTTTTCATTGGACAGCGGAGGCCGAAAGGAGCTTCAATCTATTGAAGCGAAAGATAACAGAGCAACCGGTGTTGGTGTTGCCTGACTTTCAAAAAAAATTTCAAGTGAAATGTGACGCCAATGGGTATGCTGTTTGAGGGGTCTTGAGTTAGGATGAAAGACCTGTTGCATATTACAGTGAGAAGCTGGATGATGCCAAGCTGAAGTACTCCACGTACGATAAAGAGTTCTATGCCATCATTCAGGCATTGAAGAAGTGGAGGCATTATTTGATACCCAAGGAGTTCGTATTATACAGCGACAACCATGCATTGCAGTTTGTAAGTCAGCAGGAGAAGTTGAATCGAAAGCATGCGAAGTGGGTGGAATACATGCAGAATTTCACATTCGTGATCAAGCACATTCTAGGGACTGCTAACAAAGTAGCAGACGCCTTGAGCAGAAAAAGTTTATTGCTGCAGGAATTCAGGGTCAAGACCTTGGGTTTTGAAAACCTCAAAGACATGTATGCAGGTGATGTAGATTTTGGAGAAGCCTATGAAGCGGCCGAGAATCCAGTTCTCAGGGATCGGAGTCCATGGCTGGAATATATAATCTAGGAAGGATTGATGTTCAAAGGCAATCAGCTGTGCATACCGAATTGCTCCATGAGGGAGAATTTGGTGCGGGAAAAACACAGCGGAGGATTAGCAGGTCATTTTGGGCATGACAAAACATTCGTCAAGCTGAGTGAATCGTACTTTTGGCCAGGCATGCATACCGATGTGAAAAGATTCGTTGACAGGTGCAGGATATGTCAACACGCGAAGGGCCGAAAGCAGAACACGGGGTTCTATCAGCCTTTGCCCATACCTGAGAGGCCATGGGAAGCCATTAGTATGGATTTTGTTTTGGGATTGCCGAGAACACAGCGAGGAGTTGATTCCATTTTTGTAGTGGTGGACAGGTTCTCAAAGATGGCACATTTCATTCCGTGTCATAAGACCAGCGATGCAACCCACATCGCAAACTTGTTTTTCAAAGAGATTGTCTGATTGCA
>ML794743.1:107707-129212 GCA_009831015.1 Picea engelmannii | reverse complement strand
ATCATGATTGTTCAGCTGGTACATGGAAGAAATCTTAGTTAATTACTCTACTGCGGTGCGTGCCTTTATATATCCGAAATGTCTATACATATATATGTGTGTGTGTGTGTGTGTGTGTGTGTGTGTGTGCGTGTGTGTGTGAAAAAAAAAAACGGAGGTCAATCGGGTTTCGATGATTACAAATGCTGAATACAAAAAACAAAAGACCACGTGGTTTGCTGAATCTCGCAATGAGAAAAGGTTGTGGGCCCAGCACTTTGGGGTTTCCGGGTTTAGGATTTCAGGATTTACAAACACATGACGCATAAACAAAATGAAATAAGAAATGTCGAATTGCTAAATGTGATTAGGGTGTGAGCCCAACAATTTCGAGTTTCAGGGTTTACTAACTGCCGATGCAAAAAAAAATGCACAACGTCAAACGCCGAATCACGAAATCACAAAAAGGTATGGGGTCCAGCCAATATCGAGTTTCGGTGTTTGGTAATTCTTGATGCATGAACAACATACACTGGTAATCGCTGAATCACAAAATTCGATCAGGCCGTGGGGCCACATTGGGTTTCATCATTTGCAATAACAAAAGAACTCCACGCAACTTCACCCAATAAACTCTAAAATGCCAAAAAATGAAAACAAGAATAGAGTTTACAAACTCAGTAAAAAAAACATAGAGTGACAAATTCAATTCAAAAATTGCTCCGGATCTTCTTAAGGTTTCACAAATTTTTAAATTCGTTACAGACTTTGACTGTGGAAAGGGTAGACCGCTCTTTAAATAAAACAAGGGGAGCATAAAATATTTTGATAGGCTTCAATTCCCATGATTGTTTTAGCATCTGATAAACAAAAGGGGTTTTCCAGATTCCCTTAACTTTCTGATGTAGATAGATTACTTCCAGTTTGTGTTTTATTTTCCAATACTTATATATGTGTACAATATATGGGTGCCCAGGGGATCCATAAGGTTCTTGCTAATTTGTATTCCTCTTCAATTCTTAAATGTAAAAGATAGGAAGTCTCTTTTAAGATGCATGATTGTTTGGAATTAGCGATACATTTAAATGTTTCCTTTCAGCACAAATTTACTCAACTCTGATTGCTCAAATTTAGATCTATTTAATACTTCAGTCACAAAAATAAACAGATATCTATACAGATTGGTCATCTTCTAGCATACAACGTATCCTAGCATTTCGACTTCAAATTAAACCTATATAATTTCTCAAATTTAGATCTGTGATTGTAAAATTTAATACCACGATAGATATCATCCATTGAAAGAATTATTTCGATTTAGAACAAGTAGATGCATAATATCAGTTACACACAAAACATCCAAAGATAGAGTAAGGAAAGGCTTACATATCTGAACCATCTTGCGGAAAAACAAAGGGAACAACCATGTTCCTCCCAATCATAGAACAGGGCAGCCAAACTACTTTCCTGATTCACCCCCTAGCCTAACCATGAATCCATGAGGGCAAACATGGAAAATATTCTCTTCAGCAATCTCCTACAGCTCCAGTGGATTTTCCTTGCCTCACACTCAAGCAGTGTTCATAAAAGTAAGTAAATCAAAAGTCTCCTTTCCCAGCATACTTGGTAGCATCCTACCTCCTCGCATATGCTATTTATCCATTTTTCCCAGGGCTTTTCCATCCCTTGGGAATTTTCGTAGCTTTCCAAATCCCTGATTTTCAGGGGCTGCCAATGGCCAAATCACTGATTTTCCACTTGTAACAACCATCCCAGAGGTAGTTCCAACATGTTCCCCACTCATGGATTAATGGTTAGCTAAATTTAACATGGTTGTTCCATTTTTCTTCTTGCAATCAATATAAAATATTATGTTTCTATACAAGTGTCATAGTCAAATAGTTAGTTGGGTCAAATCAAGTCTCTGCCCAACAGTCAAAATAATTAATTACAATTACCAAATTCGAAATTTGGAATTGCCATAAATGGAAAAAATTTTCCAAATTTGAATTTACTAAAAACGAAAATAAATTTCCAGCGAATTTAAATTTCAAAAATATTTTATGTTTTGGGATATCACATCCTTTCCCCCTTCAGTAAAACACTATCCTCAATGTTCATTCCCTTCCTGGAACAGGGTTGTATGAGATTTCCACAAATCTCCCTCCAACTCCCAAGTGGCCTCCTCAGGACTAAAGTGCTTCCATTGCACCTTTACTTGAGTGACGACTCTATTCCAAAGTGTTATTTCTCTCCGGTCCAGAATGCACAGGGGTTCCACCTAGAACTCACCTTCGGGTTCCACCTGCACCAAGCTCCAATCAATCATATGAGTAGGGTCATGAATATACTTTTTCAACAAAGAAACATGAAATACATTATGAATCCTTAGATTAGCTGGAAGTGCAAGTTGATATGTTACGGGTCCAATTCGAGCTAGTATCTCGAAGGGCCCACAAAACTTGGGTTCCATCTTGGCACAATTCCCTAGCTTCAACGAGATCTTTTGGGCTTTGACCTTCAAATAAACATGGTCTCCTACTTGAAATTCCAAGTGTCTTCTTTTCTGATCTGCATAGCTCTTATGTCTATCCTGTGCTTCTTTCCATACAATATTTCGAAAGGGCTCAACTTAGCCAAAGTTTGGTACCCATTGTTATATGCAAATTCTACCAAGTGCAGGTAGTCTTCCTAATTTCTTGGTTTTGTTCTGACGTGAATGCGAAACATATCCTCTATGATTTGATTTGTCCTTACGATCTTTCCATCCGTTTGTGGATGATAGCTTGTACTGAAATTCAAGTTAGTGTTTATCCCTACAAACAATTCCTTCCAAAAAGATGATGTAAATTTTACACCTCTATCTGAAATCACCATTTTAGGAATAGCATGCAATCTAAAAATTTCTTTCATGAATATTTCAGCAATGTTTATATCTTTAAAAGTATACTTTACAGGAATAAAGTGTGCCGACTTACTGATTTTATCGATTACAACCATGATAGAATCATTATGTTTTTGAGTTTTAGGAAAACCTGTGATAAAGTCTAGTGATATAGTCTCCCATTTCCATTCTGGTACTTGTAATGGCTGTAATAGGCTGGTTGGATGCTGGTGCTCGGCCTTAATCTGCTGACAATATTGGCACCTAGCCAAGTACTCTATTGTTTCTCTCTTCATATTAGGCCAGTAAAATAGTTTTATGAGTGTTGTTATTGTTTTCTGGTAACCTGGATGGCCAGAATACAGTTTCTTATGCACTTCGTCTAAAACAATTAATTTTAACTCTGTTGAATCTAGTATCTAAAGTCTATTTTTAAATAGTAATAGTCCCTTCTTGTCGATGCTTAGATCTGGTTTGTCTGATTTTGCGGTACCATTTTGTAATTTTGTTATTATCTTAGTGTAATATCGGTCGTTAATACTCATCGTCCTTATCCTTTGTTCCAGATCACTCTCTTCCTGGCTAATATTTATCTCAAATAACCCATAGATTATTCTGCTTAAAGCATTTGCTACTTTATTTTCTTTGCCCTTGATATGCCTGACTTCGAAGTCGAATTCGCAAGAAGGCTAACCATCTGGCTTGCCTTGCATTGAGATTTGGTTGACTAAACAAATATTTTACACTGCTATTATCTGCCAATAGTAGAAATTTTCTTCCCATTATGTAGTGTCGCCACATTTTTAATGCGTGTATTACTACTGCCAATTCTATGTCATGAGTGACATAATTTCACTCATGATCCTTTAATTTCCAGAACTCATGACAAATAACGTGTCCTTCCTAACTTAGGACACCACCTAGTCCTTATTTACTTGCATCAACACATACGATGAAGTCTTTATCTGGGTATGCTACCTTTAAAATGGGTGTCGATGTCAATAATTCTTTCAGCTTGTTAAAGTTGTCTTGAAACTTTTGCGACCAGTTAAACTTGGTTCCTTTCTTTTGCAGTGACGTGATAGTGTAGGCTATCTTGGAAAACCCTTCTATAAATCTGCGATGATATCCAATGATTCCCATGAATGACCGGATATTTGCCACATCTTTAGGTATTGGCCATTCCATAATGGCTTTTATCTTTGTCGGGTCTACGACAATACCTTTCGAGGAAATGACATGTCCTAAATATTGTATTTCTTTTGGATAAAAGTCACATTTGTCGAATTTTGTATATAGTTTGGGTTTCCTTAATGTTTGCAGAACTATTCTCAAGTGTTCATCATGTTCCTCCTCCATTTTAGAATAGACCATAATATCGTCGATAAATACTACTATGAACTTGTCTAAGTACTGACTGAAAATGTTGTTCATAAAGCAGATAAATGTGGTTGGTGCGTTAGTGAGTCCGAAAGGTATGACTACAAACTCGTAATGTCCATATCTTGTCCGAAAAGCTATTTTGTTTATGTCCTCGTCCTTTATCCTAACTTGATGACAACCAGATCGTAAATCCAATTTTGAAAAGATCTTGGCCCCACCAACTTGATCGGATAGATCATTTATCCTTGGTAAGGGGTATTTGTTCTTAATGGTCATTTTGTTCAGTTGTCTATAATCAATACATAGTCTTAGAGTATCGTCTTTTTTTTTCACAAAGAGGACTGGTGCCCCCCGTGGTGAAACACTCGGTCTGATATACTCTTTGTCCAACAATTCATGTAATTGGATTTTTAACTCTGTCACTTATGGTAGACTCATTCGATAAGGTGATTTTGAGATAAGGGTTGAACCGGGTAGTAGGCCTATGGATAAGTCTATTCCCCTTCTAGTAGGTAATTTTGGTATCTCATCCACACACATGTCTTTGAGTTCATGTAGGACAGCAAAGTCTTCTAACTTTGGCTTATCTTCTTTTACTAATAGATTCGTCACTTGGATGGCATAAAATTGACATCGCTTTCTAATACATTTCTTGAGTTGCATTGCTGAAACCCATCTGACTAATACAGGTTTTGGTATGCCTTAGGTTGTTCTAACAGTGCCAAAATTATCTTTATAGCTAAGTATTTTTGTATAATAGTCTAGTACTGATTTGTGTTGTTCCAACCAATCCATCTCGATAATCATATCATAAGATCCTAGTGGTAGGATGTTCAGATTGGTCCTTATCTTTTGACCACCTAAGTTGAACTCAAGATCAGAAATAAAGTCAACTACTTTCCTTTTAGTGCCTGTTGCTAGTTGTACAAGCCATTATTTTGCGTGCTTCAGTTTCTTAAGTTTATTCGACTCTACTACATTGGGAGTAATATAACTTATTGTAGCTCCAGGGTCAATTAAAATTTTTTTTGAGTGTCATTGATTTTACCTTCGATTTCTACCACCGAGGACTGGTGGTCATCTTGTCAACCATCTATGGCTACATTTATTTGTTGCAGGCTTCTGCCCACGTCTCCCACTGTCGAGGTTTCCTGCAGATTATGAACAACAGTTATGTTTACTGAAATTAAACATGGACAATTCCTCCTTAGATGAGGCTCTCCACATTCCCAACACTTTAATGGGTCGCGGGAGCTATCCCCAAATTTCTTCATTCCCAGGTTTACCGCTGCCTTGCGTATTCAGATGATTGGAGTGAAAATCCTTCCTTTGGAAAATTTTTGCTGCATTCTGATAAGGAGCTGGCTGGTATCCCTTCTTTCATTGGTTCATTCGATCTTTCTTTTTATCCTGTCAGGTCTTGGGAAACTCTACCTGCTGTTTATACTGGTCATAAAGCATTCGTGCTTTCCTAAATACCTCACTCAAGGATTTGGGGTTGTCAAACTCAATTCTGTCCCAGTAAGCCTGTCATAAATAGCTTAAGAATCGTTGGAGTTTTACCTTATCCTCGTGGATGTACGGTACGAACCTTAGTAGTTCCAGAAATTAATTTATAAGGTCCTCCATCGTCATCTGTCTGAGTCGTAACTCATAAAATTCTTTCTTCTTCCTTTCATAATAACTTTCAGAAAGGTATTGTTTCTTGAAATATTTCTTAAAGTCAGACCATTCCAACTGTTTCTCCTTTAGGCCCTTGGCCAATTTAAGGTCCTGCCACCAAATGTTGGCCTTCCCCTTTAGATTGTAGATGGCCATTTTGACCTTCATGTTACTAGAATAGTTGTATATCTTGAAGTATTTTTTTATGTCCAACAACCATGCCTCAACTTCTTCTCTTGTCCTGGATTCTCCATCAAAGGTAGCTAATTTAATCTTTTTAAATTCTCCTTCAGGGTGGTCTACTTGTTTTATTTTTCTGTCTAGTATAGTTTTTTCTTCAGCTGAAGGTGTCCCTTCAGACAAACTGTCTCCTTTTTCTATTTCTGATCTAGAATTCTTGGAGGCCCTTTTGCTGACTTCTTCGTCGTGGGTATTGTCTTTTGGGCTTTTCTTGTTTACTATACTACGCAACAGAACTTCATTTATCTCTTACTGTTCCTGCTATGCTTTCTTCAATTTTTCATTGTCGCCCTTGAAAACTTGCAGTTCAACAATAAGATTCCTCATTGTTTCCAACACCTCCATGGGTGAGCTTCCATCACTATTCTGTCTTGGATCTCCTAGAGGTCCTTGCTGTGGATTTCCTTCCATCCTAATTTATGCACCCTCCTGAGCTGCCATAATTTATAAAAACAGAAAGGGATTTTTGTTTGTAACCATAAGATTTATTAGCTTTACATAAGTCAGAATAACTACTAAGCAACTAATGTGGCCCTGTTCAGGCCTAGTGTTGTATCTTTTCTCTGATACCATATGTAATATACCTTAAAAACTGTCTAAAAAAATAAATTTATTTGTATAAATATCCTTGAATAGTTCGAGATTCAAGCAAGTAAGCTTTATGTTATAAAGATTGAGTCTAAAAGTTTGCAAGAGTCCTTACTATCATCGACTGTCATTACCATTCAACTTAAAGTTTTATGATCGATGATAAGTGTTTACTCCTCATTTCAATGTCTATTTCAAGTCCTGTAATTATAATTACTTTCTGATATGTTTGTACCTATAACCATTACCACAGTCTTAACAACCCAAACGAATTTGGGGGTTGATGGCCTAGGCCTCATGTGTTAGTTCATACACATAATCACACGATGAAAATGACCAAAGGACTTAGGTAAAAGTAGATTATTGGTCTATACTCCTCTGCAAAAAGTTTAATATAAACAAGCGAGCCTAATCAAAATGCCTTTGACACTTCGGTATTTCATCATTTCGTCAAGTCGCAATCCCCGAAATGGGCCAGATCAATGGTTCACAAAACTCCATAATCTTATCCCTTCTTTTCTTAATCGAACGACAAACGAGATTTTCGACGTTTTTCCCTTGGAGTCATCTTGACTCCAATATTATAAAATTCATGATCACAAAATCTTCGAAGTGATCAGTAGGTTCACATAACCCATTGTGATGGACGGTTGACGAGATTTCAGAGTTTTTCCTTTTTGGTTTTTGAGACTCACAATAGTCCCTTTCGGAATTTTGCGACTTTATCATTCTTGCCGTGAGTGTCCTTGACGCCTCCAACTCCTAGTATCCAAAACTACGAAAAGACGATTAAGTTAGGGTTTCGCATTTCGCGATTTTATCATTCTTGTCGTGATTAGTTCTGGTAATTAAACTATGTTAATTCGATTCACTCGAATAATTTTCCAACATTTCAACCTATAACGTTTCATCAAACTTCGGTTGATATAAAGATGTGTAACTATTGTAGATGGTCTATAATAATTCTTGGTATTCGCAAGGTCACTTTTGTACTTTAGATATACATATATATATTAGACACTTTTGATTAGGGCTATCTCCTAAAAAAATCATGAGTGTTCAGCTGGTACATGGAATAAATCTTAGTTAATTACTCTACTGCAGTGCGTGCCTTTATATATCTGAAATGTCTATACATATACATATATACATATATATATGTGTGTGTGTGTGTGTGTGTGTGTGTGTGTGTGTGAAGAAAAACAAACGGAGGTCAATTGGGTTTCGACAATTAGAAACGTCGAATAAAAAAAAAAAAAGACCAAGTTGTTTGCCGAATCTCGAAATGAGAAAAGGTTGTGGGCCCAACACTTTGGGGTTTCAGGGTTTAGGATTTACGAACACACGACACACAAACAAAATGAAATAAGAAATGTCGAATTGCAAAATGCGAATAGGGTGTGGGCCCAAAAATTTCAGGTTTTGGGGTTTACTAACTCCTGATGCAAAAAACACTGCACAACGTCATACGTCGAATCACGAAATCACGAAAAGGTATGGGGTCCAGCCAATATCGGGTTCCAGTGTTTGGTAATGCTTGATGCATGAACAACATAAAATAGTAATCATCGAATCATGAAATTCGATCAGGCTGTGGGGCCACATCAGGTTTCGGCATTTGCAAGAACAAAAGAACTCCACACAACTTGACCCAATAAACTCCGAAATGCTGAAAAATGAAAACAAGAACCGAGTTTACAAACTCAGTAAAAAAAACACAGAGTGACAAATTCAATTCAAAAATTGCTTCGGATCTTCTTAAGGTTTTGCAAATTTCTAAATTCGTTATAGACTTTGACTATGGAAAGGGTAGACCGCTATTTAAATAAAACAAGGGGAGATTAAAATCTTCTGATAGGCGTCAATTCCCATGATTGTTTTAGCATCTGATGAAGAAAAGGGGTTCCTGGATTTCCTTAACTTTCTGATGTAGATAGATTACTTCCAGTTTGCGTTTTATTTTCCAATACATATATATGTGTACAATATATGAGTGCCGAGGTGATCCATAAGGTTCTTGCTAATTCGTATTCCTCTTCAATTCTTAAATGTAAAAGATAGGAAGTTTCTTTTAAGATGCATGATTGTTTGGAATTAGCGATACATTTAAATGTTTCCTTTCAACACAAATTTACTCAACTCCGATTGCTCAAATTTAGATCTATTTAATACTTTAGTCACATAAATAAACCTATATCTATACATATTGGTCTTCTTCAAGCATACAATGTATCCTAGCATTTCAAATTCAAATTAAACCTATCCGATTGCTCAAATTTAGATATGTGATTGTAGAATTTAATACCACGATAGATATCATCCATTGAAAGAATTATTTCGATTTAGAACAAGTAGATGCATAATATCAGTTACACTCAAAACATCCAAGGATAGAGTAAGGAAAGGTTTACATATCTGAACCAGCTTGGGGAAAAACAAAGGGAACAACCATGTTCCTCCCAACAGTAGAACAAGGCAGCCAAACTACTTGGCCGATTCACACCCTAGCCTGACCATGAATCCATGAGCGCGAACTTGGAAAATCTTCTCTTCAGCAATCTCCTATAGCTCCAGCGGCTTTTCCTTGCCTCACACTCAAGTAGTGTTCATAACAGTAAGTAAATCAAAATTCTCCTTTCCTAGCATTCTTGGCAGCGTCCTGCCTCCTCACATATGCTATTTATCCATTTTGCCCAGGTCTTTTCCCTCCCTTGGGAATTTTCGCAGCTTTCTAAATCCCTGATTTCCAGGGGCTGCCAATGGCCAAATCAATGATTTTCCACTTGTAATAATCATCCCAGAGGTAGTTCCAACATGTTCCCCACTCATGGAGTCATGGTCAACTCAATTTAACATGGTTGTTCCATTTGTCCTCCTGCAATCAGTATAAAATATTATGCTTCTATACAAGTGTCATAGTCAAATAGTTAGTTGGGTCAAATCAGGTCTCTATCCAACAGTCAAAATAAATAATTAGAACTACCAAATTCAAAATTCAAAATTGGCATAAATGAAAAAAAATTCCAAATTCGAATTTACTAAAAAGGGAAATAAATTTCTAGCGAACTTAAATTTCAAAAATACTTTATTTTTTGGGATATCACAGATAACCCAGTTGACAGACTCATGGTTGGACCAGAGATGCTCCAAGAAATGGAGAACATGGTAAGGAAGGTACAACATAACTTAAAAGAAGCACAAGACATACATAAGAGCTATGCAGATTAGAAAAGAAGACTCTTGGAATTTGAAGTGGGATACCATGTTTATTTGAAGGTCAAAGCCCGAAAAAGTTTGTTGAAGTTAGGGAACAGTGCCAAGCTGGCACCTAGGTTTTGTGGGCCCTTCAAGATACTAGCTCGAATTGGACCCGTAGCATACCAACTTGCACTTCCAGCTAATTTAAGAATTCATAATGTATTTCATGTTTCTTTGTTGAAAAAGTATGTTCATGACCCTACTCATATGATTGATTGGAACTTGGTGCAAGTGTAACCCGAAGGTGAGTTCCAGGTGGAAACCCTATGTATTTTGGACCTGAGAGAAATAACACTTCGGAAGAGAGTCGTCACTCAGGTAAAGGTGCAATGGAAGCACTTTAGTCCTGAGGAGGCCACTTGTGAGTTGGAGGGAGATTTGTGGAAATCTCATCCAATCATGTTTCAAGAAAGGAACAAACACTGAGGACAATGTTTTATTGAAGGGGGAAAGGATGTGATATCCCCAAAAATAAAGTATTTTTGAAATTTAAAAAGCTGTTGGAAAATTATTCCATTTTTAGTAAATTCGAATTTGGAAAATTTTTGTCATTTATGGCAATTCCAAATTTTGAATTTGATAATTGTAATTAATTATTATGACTGTTGGGCAGAGATCTGATTTGACCCAACTAACTATTTGACTATGAAACTTGTATGAAAACATAATATTTTATATTGATTGCAGGAGGACAAACGGAACACCCATGTTAAAATCAGCTGACCATGACTCCATGAGTGGGGAACATGTTGGAACTACCTCTGGGCTGATTTTTACAAGTGGAAAATCAAATATTTGGCCATTCGAAGCCCCTGAAAATCAAGGATTTAGAAAGCTGTGAAAATTCCCAAGGGAGAGAAAAAGACCCAGGCAAAAAGATTTTATTGATAAATAGCATATGTGAGGAGGCAGGACGCTGCCTAGTATGATGGGAAAAGAAACTACTATGTACTTGTTGTTATGAACACTAAATATTAAGTGTGAGGCAAGGAGAGGAATACGGTGAGAGGAAATACATTGCTGAGGAGGAGTTTCTGAGTTAGCCCTCATGGACTCATGGTCAGGCTAGGGGGTGAACTGGGCAAGTGATTTGGCTGGCCCGTTCTAAGGTTGGGAGGAACATGGTTGTTCCCTTTGTCTTCTAGCATTTGGTTCAGATATGTTCATCTATCCTTTTTCTGGTTATTCATCTCTTGTCTTAAGTTGTTGTCCATACATAGATATATTTCTGGCAGTTGATCTCAATTTGAAACTATCGTTAAATATGAGTTGTTCTGATTTGAATGATTTAAAGAGAGAATTAGTATAACCTTATACATATTACTGTCGATGTTGAAATTATCGTTAAATATGAGTCATTCTAATCTGAATGATTAAAGGAGAAATTTAGCATAATCTCGTGCATATTACTATCGAATATGTTCTGACAATTTTCTTCTAGTATGTATGGTATATTTCTGTTCAACAATATTCTGGGGGAAAATGGTAAAGGTAGGGTAAAAACTCCTACAAGTTAGCTGTAGTTATTGTATAAATATTTTATTCAGTAGTTAACACAGAACAAACAATTGAATGGTGGAAGTACGCCATGAATTATAATCACATTGATGGATTCTCGATCCCATCAATTATATTAAGAAATTTCTGCCAAATTAATACGCAATATTTTTAATAACGAATAACCCTAGGAGGAGACCAAACAATTTTTTAAACTAGAAAATCCATATACCGTTTCATATATCTATACAGAAATCACAACCCTGGGATCGCGTTTGTGGTTGGGTTAGATTTTCTTATTTATTTCTAAGTTACCCATGCAAACTATTGTACATAAACAAGAATCAACTAAGTAGATTTATATATATAAATACATATACATATAGGAATACATAAAGGAACTTATACATGCGGATAAGCCCCCACCGAGCACATTGTGGAAATCTGGAAGTAATGCTTGTGACCTTTCAATGTAAATAGGAAACTATGGAACAAATAATTTAAGGATGAAACATTTTAAACAAGAACAAAGATGCGTGAAACCTTAAATGTCTTGATGCCTTCATTTAATTATACAAATGAATTCCACAACCCTGTCGTCAACTAACAAATTGCGAATCTATTGATCATATTGGAGTTCTGTAAATACTATAAAATACAACCATAAATGTATGAGAATCACTACCGAAGAGCACATAAGTGGTTATACTTATGTATTTGAATGAATAATTAATGTATCAACAATAAAATCCAGAACAATCATTAAAATCTCTCGACTACTGCATAATAGTCTCTCACAGTGAATATGGTACAACTTCTAAATCCTTCTGCCAAGAAATAAATTGAGATAGTAATACACCATGCGATGACTAATTTAGAACCGAAACCTTCATTTCAAAAACCTGGATTATTATTTCCGGAGTATTTTCAAAAGGAACTCGAGTACCTTGCATACAGGGATGCTAGGGAAAATCTGAGGGTTCGGATGCTTCGCTCCTGCAAGAAAATAGAAGAAAAATAAAACTCATTAGTAGAGGTCAATGGGACTCACATTTGATTTATAGGCATAAGTAAAGTACAAGTAAATTAGAATACAGAAGAGTTCTGGAATATACTTAACTTAGGGCCTTAGCATCGGTCGTCGACCTGCTTCGGAATTGACAGAGGAGTCCTGGAACCGGAGTGGAGGAGAGAACTGAAATTGATTTGATGGGTACCTCACAAGAATTAGAGGACCCATCATTAGGATAGGTTATACAAATCTTAAAACATCAAAACAACAAAAGTCTAAAGATTAAGACAAACAAGAAACCCCTGCCGAAAGGTATTTTGAAAACCCCAAGCAAGAATCCACTCGGAATAATAGAACATAGAACTTTGCCAATGGGGTATTATTACTAAGGCCGGAAATTTTGAACACAGTATATCGCAGAACGTAGGAAATAAAGCCTAGTACCCTTATCCCTAAAACATATAGATTGTTCAGGCAGAGTTTATACATACATAAGTCGACCCGATAGTAAAGGGATGGAAACCCTAACGTAATTCGCGAGTGAAAGTGACTAGATTACAGTATTGTTCCACTCTTTAATCTGTAGGGAAGAATACTACACTTATGAAATAATACAATAAATATAATAGATTGATAAGCGCCCATAGGGATGGCCTGGACGACAAAATTCAAAAACAATCACCAGTACCCTACGACAAACTACACTATGCAAATACACGTATGCCTGTACAAAGCAAATTCTTAAGGAAAATTGGAAACTCCCATACAGAATAAATGATAGGGTTTAAAAAATAACCTTACACTGGTTGTAGGGAGACGACTGATCGTGTTCCGCCTCTGCCAGAGTAAAACATCTCTTCGGCCCTCACACTAGAGCATCTCTCCATCACTACCTGGGATATTAAAGTATAGTTAGAAATGTGGATATGACAGGAAAGGAAATGATGCCCTAGAGGCTCTTAGGAATTTCATTTCATTTCAATAAACATAGGTTCTTAAGATTACACCTCAACATATGTGAAACTCTAGTGAAGAAGGTTATGTTGGTTATGATAATTCGAAAAATAGGAAATGAAGTACCCTAAGAATTTTATTTTTTATGTAAATTTCGAGGTACATTACACTTGATGTAGCCAATCAATTTAAAGGTTTGGGGAGATGAAATACTAGCCATTGCATGCAAGGATATTTGGGGTGCCATATCTAGTTGATCAAAGGGAAGAATATCATCGACTAGTGGAGGAAAAGGTTATTGAGGGATAACATCAAAATCATCCTAAAAACTGTCTCCACACATGGCCATTGAGATTTTTTTCTCCTTACATTTATTCCCTACAAAATATTTCTCATCACAATTATAGAAAATACCTTTACATTGATGCTCCATCATTTCAACTTGAGTTAATTTGTGGATGTTGAGGGGAGAAGAATGATTGGTGAGATGGGGAAGGGGAATAAAGGATGTTTTTTTTATTTGGGAATTCAAAACCTCTTGGGATTCTCTATCTCTTTGATAGGCTTCAATCCAAGTAGTAGGGTTATCCATTAATACTTGGGCACATGTCTCTTACTTTAGACCACCAATAAAACATTGCCTAAAAAAGGTATCTAACATGCCTTTAGTGTGGAAAGAAAGTTTCTTAAAAGCATCGATGTATTCCTCAACTATGCCATATTTTTAAATCTTGGTCAATTGGACCACATAATGAGTCTCTAATTCAAAACATTCATAGAGATATACTACAAACTGATTCCAAGCAATATAGCCCCCATGGGATTTTTTATGCCATTACCACAATTTTCAACACTTAGGATGTAAATATAAGACACACAAATAAATTTTCATTAGGTTATCAATGAGGCCATGTAGTTAAAAATAGTGTTCCATCTGAGTGACCTAGATTATGGGTTTTCAACCATCAAATTTGTTTAGATCCGTTTTAGTGAGTCTTGTATCATGACCAAATGAGTTAGAGTGAGACTGCATGGATGGTTCACTCCTTCTTGGGATTATTTTTCCTTGAGTTGGTTTAGTAGTTGTGATAGTTGTTCACAGATATATAGAGTCCAGTTTTTTGATATTTCCAGTAATGGAAGAAAATATTTTATCTACAGAAGATTGAGTATGATCTATTTGGTGATACAATTCATCACACAAATTTTCCAAGAGGATGACATGGTTGGTGACATCTTGGTTTCTGGTAACCATAAGGATGGGGATTCATAAGAAAAATGTTATGGGAGAGTTGTACCAATGAAATTGGTGTGTATTTGTGGGGATATGTAGAGAGGCACTAGGTAATGGGGAAAGACATTCCACAAGGCACTAGGTAATGGGGAAAATAAGTCCAAAATAAACGAATTACTAAAGAGTTGTACCAATGAGATCAATGAGACTTTCTAGAGATTTTGAGATAGACGACAAGTAATAAGGTGAGCAGGTCAACCTACAAAAAGGATTATTAGAGAGTGGTACCATGATAATTAACATAACATAAGTCTATGAGATAGGTCCCAACTAATGGTGCTGACGGGACCACCTTATACTCTCTTTTTTATTTTTAAACTCTTACAGGGTTACACTTATTCTTAAATAATATTGCACTGATAGAGTTCTTAAATTATTATTTTTGTATATTATGTAATAATTTCAGTAAATAGTAGAAGGGAGCAAGGTTTCTAGTGAATGAATGCTCAAATTTTCAACATAAACCCTTGTTTTATTATTTTCTACGATTAGAAGAGAGGAGTAGGGCATAAAGGGTCCCAAAGACAAGAAAGTTCCCTATGTTATAGCTCTATGATATAGATGTGGGTTCCAACAATAGTACTCAGTCAAATTTATGAAGACTCTAACTAAGGAGGCTCAACTATACACTTATCCATACTATCTAATTACACAAGTACTAGAGAGTAATCTTCCTGACTGTTATTCTCGGTGTCACTATAGTAGTAAAGTTATTGATTAGTTGATATAAAGCTATATTTATCAAACCTAGAGGAATTTTGATATAGCCATGGGTACATGGAAGTGAAAAAATGTATACACATATTGTATGATGTGGTAAAAGTAGTGCCAACATGTAATTCCCCTGTTTCCCCCAACTTGTAATTAATCGTTAATTATGATTACCATGCTAAGGCATGTGAATGATGTAAATGTATTATTGTTGATATTGCTAATGAGTGACTGTAGGGGNGCGCTGAATCCTTGAATTACTATCCATGATATCATTAGAGGAAAGAATGGGAAAACTATAAGAGAGGGTTCATTATGTCAAATGACCCTAAATTCCCCCTTGTTGGGAATAAAAAAACCCCTTTGGATTCCAAGGAGAGGAATCTATTAATGAAGGAAGGACTGATGGTTGAATAATCAACCAGCCCTATGAATGGAAGCATGCTTTGGATGAGGAGACATGAGGTTGTCAGCCCAAAGTACCATAGAGTCCTGTAGATTCAGGCTGACTCAAGTTTTCTTTTGATAGAAGGAATCAGATAGGTCAAGAACCATCCTGGAAAAGGCATGGAGGAGGATACACTTGTAGAAACTTTAGGAGAGGAGGCAGATGTGCTAGGCTCAAAAAAGAGATACAGAGAGATATCAGACAAGAGTGCATGCACAGAGGGGGACCACAACCCCGATATGCAGAAGAAAAGAGGAAGGTCATGAGCTTGATGCTT
The DNA here is from genome assembly GCA_009831015.1 of Picea engelmannii. NCBI lineage: Eukaryota > Viridiplantae > Streptophyta > Pinopsida > Pinales > Pinaceae > Picea > Picea engelmannii. The sequence goes on along the minus strand of ML794743.1, from coordinate 113,025 downwards.
GGTAAATTCATGAAGATGGGTATCTATTTTGCTTGTTTTATGAGAAAAAAAACTATATTTTCACAAGTTCTTCAACTTGAAGCATACAAAAGTATTTTTTATATTTATAATTTCACTTTACAGTAAAAACAAAACTTGTGAAGAATTTTGTTAGATTTCAACGACTATTTTTCAATTTTTTTTATTAAGATTTGATATGTCAATTTGACAATTGTTTAACACTATGTTCCTTAAACATGAAAGGAATGATAATGAGTTATTTCCCCCCCCAAAAATGTATCTATTATTAAACTTTTGTTTTTAACAAACGAAATATACTACAACAATCTACAGAGACTCTATTTTACTATGACTATAATTTTGAATCTAATGGATGAATATTATAATTTCTAGAATTTTTTTAAGTTGACCAAGATGAAAACATTGCAGATTGTAAATGAATGTTTTACCCCACCTTGTATCTATTTTAATTTTTACTTAAAAGTAAAATATAAAAATACCCTTTTGAAAAGAACAGTTTAAGGATTATGAATACAAATTTTTCTAAATTTTTCACTGTGTATTTTTAGAGATAAAGATATTTCATTTCACTGAATCATAATGTTTGCTGAAAATATTATGCAGTGTTTTTTTAAAAAAATTAAATAAAATTAGATAAAAATAATGAAAATGAAAACATATTATAGGAATTGAAAGTAGATTCAATTTTGCAAATGCTGGTGCCATTTTCGAAACCAAATTCTGAGTATCTGCGGGAGTCTGCAACCTTCAAAGTTCAGATAAGCTTGGGGGAATTCTCTGGTTTCTGGATACAGTCCCAATTTCTATTTTTCGGTCGAAATAATATTTCGACCGAAATAATATTCTTTCGGCTAAAAAAATAAATTCTAATGGAATCCATAAAAATTAAACAGTTTCCATAGTTTTCGGCTGGAAAAGCCTTGCTTCAGCTGAAAGATTGTTGAGCGAACATTGTTGGTCGTAAAAAATGAAAAGACACGTCATATCATTTCATTTCGCGCCAAATCGTATAAATACGCTTTCGACTGAACACATTTAACACAATTCATAGCTTGTTTGATGGTTGTCTAGAGTACCTAAACAAAGTTACGAATCATCTTTTTCGTTTTTTTTGAATAAGGTAATTGATGTTTGTTCAATTTTTTATTAGAATAACAATTTATATGTTGAAAGATAAATGTTGAGCATTTTTTCAAGGTGAAGTCTTTGTTGAACATAACTTTTACACATAACTATGGGAAACAAAAGTTTGCACAAGACAAAATTTTATCGCACTCGAGATGAAACTCACCATAAAGATCAAAGGAAAGAGCATTATTGGAGAAATATATGAGAACGTGCAAATATTGAAGAAACAAACAATGATAATATAAATAGAGATTTTCAACAGGAAGAAGTCCAACCAGGTATGCATGCACATATTGTCTATATTAAAAGTATAGAATTCAAATTTAAAATATTGTTTGATATAATTGATTGTAATTACGATTTGATGTTTTTCAAAAAACATAAATAGATTTGTCTCATAATGTCGATGAAGACATTGAAACCAAAATTGAAGTAGAAGACGTTGAAACTAAAATTGAAGTAGAAGACGAATCACATATAGGTATGTACATAAATTTAGATAATACAAGATGAACACGTGTATATAGTTTAGTGAATTTATGTTCAGGTTTTGTTTTTTAATATAAACCTTAAATTGAAATATGCAGGAGAATCTATCAACATTGATGATGAAATATTAGAAAATGTTGATACTGATAAATTTGGGAAGAAAGAAGCTAAGAATTATATAAGATGTCGAACTAAGCATATGTATAATAATTTTTTCAAAGATGAATCAGTAACAGTACAAGATCAACTTTTACTCTGTCTAATAAAGTCAAGAAAGTTAAAAGAAGCTACATCATTATTGGGTATTCAAAAGTCGACAAAAGATATAAAGGTGAAACAGAATGTCTTTGACAATATAGCTAGTGTATTAAAAACTTTTGGAAAGTCTCGAAAAAAATATGTCAGTGTAGCACGTAGAGTGATACAAACAACAATTGTTTCATCTAGCAATATAAAATATCGTTTGACATGACACATGGAAAAAACGATGGGAACATCAAGAAAAACATTTTACAAACACGGAAAATTTCGAGTGCAAATAGATGCAAATGATGAATTGGCTTGTTGGACAATGATTTCTAGACAACCCTACAAAGATGGACTTGCATAAAATGGTAAAGAATTGGCCTGTAATTATTGGTTGGAAGAATCTCGTGTTTCACCACATACAAGGGATCTATTGCGATGAAGAATAGCACAAAAACAATATGAAGAACATCCAAAACATATATTTCCAATGACACAAATAGAATTGTTCAATAAGTTCAAAGAATAGAACAAAGAAGTTAAAATTTCCATCAATACATTTGTGCAACAAAAACCATGGTTTGTTAGACCCATCACGGTTCATGACACTTGTTATTTTGGTTATCATGTGGAATTTGAGTTGTATTATGAAATTTTTCTTGATTTTGGTAAAACTTTATAGCCAAGTTCACCTCCTCCTTCCACATTCCGTGCTTTTATATCTGAAATTTTATGTGAAAGAGAAGGTGATGAATTATTTTACAAAAACAAATGTGTTTGTGGAAAGAAATGTGATCGTTGTATAAATCTAAGTTTGTTTCACTCAAAGTATCCTATTGATATGAATAATCAATCATTTTATAACATAACATTCAATTGGAAGAGATATGAATATATCAACAACACGGCTCCACATTCTTCAAATGTTATTTCCAAAAGGATTGATCTAAGAGTAGATAAAATCTATGTGATAGATGTTTTGAAGAAGTTAAAGGAAGAAATTTATAAATACACCAAGCATTCAAATAGAGCTCGATGTCAAGACCTACAATTCAACAATCCCGTGAAGTGTTTCCTCCAGGGACAATTTTGTCTGTAGTTGATTTTGCAGAGAATTACACATTCACTGCACAAAAATAAATACAGAGTGAATATTATCATTATGATCAAGTCACGATATTTTTCCACGTTCTATATAGACATAATCAATGGAGTCTTGATAACATAGAAAGCACCAACGACAATCAACATGTTATTAAAGAATATCACTTTTATATAAGTGATGATCGAGCACACAAAACACATTATGTACAACATTGTTTTGATAAATTTTATGGTTCATTGAAAGAACGTGAAATCGAATTTGATCGACATTGCATATGGTCAGATGGGTGTGCCGGCCAATTCAAATCTTCATGATCATTCTATTGGTTATGTTGTCTTCATAAAAAATCAAACATTACACATTGTTGCAATTTGTTTGAGATTGGTCATGGAAAAGGAGAGCACGACGGTGCATAGGCATGTGTAAAATGAGCACTTCAAAGGTATCATATGAACCCTCATGCCGATCGATTTGAATCCACTGATCAAGTTGTTGAATGGTGCAAAATGGCACTAAGCCATAAAAATAATCCATCAAGGGATGTGCGCAGGTGTGTCTATATATACATGTTACACATGTACACAATATATTTTTATTTGAACGTGTTCAAATTTATATTCAATCTTCAATCATTTTCTTGAGAGATTTCAAGTTAACAAGTTCTTGTCTTGTGCAGGTTTTTTTGGTATGTTGGAATCCAAGATGTAAATAGATCAATCCCATATGATGCTAGTACAATACATGGGACACAAAAAATACATTCAGTTAAAACAAAACGTTATCAAAATGTGTTTGCATTTGATAGAAAAAATGAGTCTAGTTTTTGTTCAGTTTGCATAGAGGACACATAATCCATAGATATTTGAGAAAACGAAAATGCAAAATATGTTAAATCTTGGAGACATACCGAACTTAATATAAAAGGAAAAATGCCACTTGCAAGCTCAGAGGATATGGAATCAAATGAAACTATAGTGTCAGATGATGGCGATAGAGTTTCTAATCTTGTTAGAGAAGGTAATTTTTATGTTTAAATTTTTTCAAATAACTTGTAGATGTACTTGTGTGATAATTTAACATGAACTATTTGTTGTCCAATATATCCAATTATTTGTAGGATATGTCTTTTCCATGGTTGCACCTGTAGACAACATTGAAAACATGAAATATTATTTGATGCGATGCACATAACAAAAGATGAGGCTACTAGAAGATTTTTATGATAACGATTTTATATATGAAAGATGATCCATTGTATTGAAAATATATTTTTTTTAAGAAACCCATCAAACTGATACTCATGTTCACTTTCAATACTACCAGTCATATGTCACAAGTTGTCAATATAGTCATTTGGTATGTGCAACATGCATAAAGTTAATAGAAGTTCAATTAAAAAAAAAAGTTAGAAAACAGAAAATGTCCAAAGTCGATCATGAACAAATAATTGAAGATGGAATACCATTACGATTTCTTTAAACAACTGACATGTACATTCTAGAATTTTTTATTTTGCATTGAAAATACATGTATTTATGAATATCTAGGATTCTAGAATCATTTCCAGTTTAGTTTACTTTCATGGTCCATTCAATTAAGAAAAGTTGTATTTTTGATGAATTATAAAGTTTACCAAACCTTATTTACAATTTTAGAGAAGAACCTATAGATTGTATATAGGGAACCTAAATTGACCTATATTTTAGATGATTATACGTTAATCCTACAAATTATCCAAATCATATACACAAATATTTTAATGCATGTAACCAATTTACTACATATAGGATAAATGTGTTCATTATTTGCAACTTGATTGTTCAATGCTTTTTCATATGCAGAGGATAACTTCATATCAAAACTAAGACCCATTTCCATGTCATTATAAGGGACTATTGATGGCTTAGAAAAACTTTAAAATTTGATAGATTTTAATATCAATATAAATTTAATGAAGATCGCTTACTTATATTAAATTTGATGACTTGTTTTGACTATTTTCATTGTTGGACTTATATTAAATTTGATGACTTTTTTTTACTATTTTCATTGTTGGATTGTCATTTCATTATAAAATTTCATAAGAAAATATAAAATTTGATGAACTATAAAACTTGATGACTTGTTTTGAAATCAATAAAATAGTATATATTGAAACTATTTCATCCAATATTTTATATAAATAAACATAGTGCAAGTAAAATCAAGACAAGACAACATATTTACATGACTAAGATGGTGAATAGTGATAAAGTATTCATGTTTAGTGATGATAAAGGTGAAATAATGCAATGAAATATAATGATTATATATATATATATATATATAT
>ML794743.1:88616-107542 GCA_009831015.1 Picea engelmannii | reverse complement strand
TATATATATATATATATATATATATATATATATTACATGACTGATCTCAATATCTCTTCTTGTGTTTTTCTTAGCTATTCTTATCATCTTTTTAGTTTTGTCATAGTTGTTAGTATGAGAAAACCTTTCATTAAAATGTTGATGTAAATATGAGACCATGTCTCTCTTACTTTGTAATATTTATAGTTGCTTTCTGCATTCTTCCATTTGTTCAAGTCATTATTTCTTTCTATGTCTTCTAACTCATTGTTACACTAATTTTCTTAGTTCTTTCGTACACATGATTATGTTAAATTTTGATAACCTATAACATAAAAGGAAGCATTTAAATTAATACATAGTAGGAAAGTATTTAAGAGTTTGATGCTTAATTTAATTCATTGTAAGAAGGAGAATATACAAAACATTAGTTCAAAACTAACAACTTTGCTACTTTTTTTCCATCAACTTAGTCAAGACACCTTTGAGCATTGGTCAGACCACCACAATCTATCAAGCCAAGTCTTGAACCAAACCAAAACAAAGCTATTCTTACATTAGTATTGGTGATTAACAAATTAACAACAAAACAATTTTATGTCAACATTGACATAGTAAAGATAAAGACTCTCATAATTTTAATTTCATAGAGATCTCTATTGGTGAAATGGAAACGCCACAAGACTACCATTCAAATACCATTAAAAATTTTCATTGCAATGTAGATGTAAATGTGAGACCATGTCTCTCTTACTTTGTAATATTTATAGTGGATTTCTTCAATCTTCCATTTGTTCAAGCGATTATTTATTTCTATGTCTTCTAACCCATTGTTACAATAATTTTCTTAGTTCTTTCGTACACATGATTATGTTGAATTTTGATAAAACCTATAACATAAAAGGAAGCATTTAAATGAATACATAGTAGGAAAGTATTTAAGAGTTTGATGCTTAATTTAGTGCATTGTAAGAAGGAGACTATACAAAACATTAAACCAAATATAGCCCATGTGATGACCTATTTTGACTATTTTAAACCATATTTCCAAATCAAGCAAAATTTAAATTAAAAATGAGAAACTATAATTTTTATTTCACATTTTCTTGAATATATTGATATTTTGAGAAATCAAATTTGAGACAATGAATTGATATTTTGAATTCTATATATATATATATATATAATCAAAGTAAATTATTTATTTTGCACGGAATTCCTAACTATCAAGTGAACTGTCAACAACTCTATCCAAATCAAAATTAAACTACAAATATGGTACTTTACGAGCTGCTACTAAAAAGTATAGCCTAGCAAACAAGATTGGCGAAGGAGGCTTTTGTTCGGTCTATAATGTGATGTACGAATTCGTTTTTACCAAAATCCAATGTAACTCATGTTAATTTTGCATTATATAGCAGAAACTCATGGCAATATATTTAACAATATATATAGCAGTATTTTATAAAATGAATTCATATATTTGATTTTGCAGTATATAGCAGAAATTCATGGTAGTATATTTAACAGTGCATATGGTAGTATTTTATAAAATGAATTCGTATATTTCTGTTACATATATTTCTGCTATATACTGCAGTATATTTAACAGTGTAACTCATGTTAATTTTGCAAGAATATCAATTAACATGAGTTACACTATTATCGTAGTAGAGAATTTGTACAAGATTATATCAAGATACCCTACTTTTAAGGTTACTAATCCAGGTTTAAGATTGCACAAGGATAATTGAATTATTTGTCAATCCATAAAAGGTGAAAACTTATGTTTCCTTTTACGAATTATATCAATGATCACTAAAACTATGGTTTATTCCATAAATCAAGACAAAACAATAATTTACAGTAATTATAAACGATAGAAAAAAAATCCATGCATTTTAATCAATTAAATTTTTAAAATAATTATCATTAAACTTGGTTTGCAGCAATGATAACCATATACATTCAAAGGAAACACAAATTGAGTTCAAAAATTACTGCAAATGACTAACTATTCATTGTTTCATCGATTACATCATCCAAGTCATATTTTTTTATAAGTTACAACATCTACCTAAATCTACTTTTATTTCGGTCTACACAGATAAAAGGCCAAATTGATGTGAAGATAAACAACGAAATATCATTTATTTTGGGCTACTTTTATTTCGGCCTACTTTTATTTCAGTCTACATAGATAAACATTGAAATATGATAAACAAATAAACAATAAATGGAGGGAATTCTACTTTAATTTTATTTCGGTCTACTTTTATTTCTAAACAATAAATGGAGGGAATTCTAAATAGATAAACAATAATTTTATTTCGGTCTACATAGATAAAAAATAAATGGAGGAAATTCTACTAAACCATGACTTGGGCCCCCGTGACCAAGTCACAGCCCATGGACTGTGACTTGGCCATGGGGGGCCAACCCTGTGGACAAGCCGTTGGCGTGCCCATGGCCTAGCCACAAGGATGCCCCCCCGCATCCAAGTCATAGCCCGTGGACTGTGACTTGACCATAGGGGGCCAGCCCTGTGGCCAATCAGTTAGCGTGCCCACAACTTGGCCACAGGGCTAGCTGCACATAGCCAAGTCATAGTGAACATACGTAGTCAAATTTAAATTAAATTTAAATTTAAATTTACAGTTTAAATTAAATTTAAAATTAAAATTTACAGTCAAAATACCTGCAGCTCCAACCACTGACCGCCTGTCCGCCCACAGGACCGCACCAATTGCCCGACCACCTATCCTCTCAAAGGAAAGCGCCAAACAGGACTACCCACAACAACGTCCGCGCCTAACACATTAGTTCCAAACACTCACTCAAACAGGACCGCCCGCCAACACTCACTCACACTACACTCACACAAACAAGAACGTCCACACCAAACACTCACTCAAATAGGAACGCCCACCAACACTCACTCACACTACACTCACACAACCAAGAACTCAGAAAAATGTAATAGTTACGATGTGTGGTAAATATATAAACATTTTTTTAGCCGAAAGAATGTTTCAACCGAAAAGATATTTTGGCCGAAACAATATTTCGTCTGAAAGAATATGTCACAATATTTCGACCGACATATTCTTTCGGCCGAAAAGAGCTTACCAGATGAAAAAAATACATCCGACTAAAATTATACATGAAAATCGAGGGCAACGTCAAGGTACCATTCGATTTGACGTTCATAGGTTCGGCCGAAACATATTTCGGCCGAAAAAATAGAACTTTCAGCCGAAAAAAATATTATTTAGGCCGAAACAATGTCTTTTAGAATTTTGGAAGTTCGATTGTCATGAAAGTGTTACCCACCTCCATGAATTTACCCTGTTGAGGAAACATTTAATAAACCTCGCAAGGATTTTGTGATCGAGAGAGGATCTCTGAGAAACGACATAAGTTCCCTAGTGATATCATGGCTTGGCACGGGGGTGTCCAGAGCTCTAAGAATGAATTCCTCTGAGCCGATTGTTGGGTGGAAAGGTGGACACCCATGTTCAGATAGCTAACTACAAACTGTACCAGATATGTATTCTCATACCCTATGTAATTGAACTGTAAATGTAAATTAAAGGTTGGATCTCCTATGAATGTTTCAGAGATGTGCATGTTTGCTTAAAGATCAGACTATGTCCCTTTATCTTTGCTTAATTGTATGTTTAATCAAGTAAGGAACTATATCGTTTGCATATGTAAATTCTCTAGACCTATAGTGGTTCAATTTTAAGTAAATGAACTGTGAGTTTGTCGACCTTGGAAATAGTTTCCCGTATGCATGTTGATAGTCCCAACTGTTTTGAGTCTCTTGGGAAAAGGAGTCTGTTAAGATTAGAAGAAAGAGCACAAAGCGCGCGCCAGCGCCTAAGTATTTCAAAACTGAGGATGCTCAGGAAGGATAGTGAGATTAAGTCTTGAAAGGAAAGATCCTTTCATTTGGAAGATGAGCGGAGGAGATCCATTCGGGATGATCCAGGGTCTATCACGGCCATTGTATTTGGAGTAGGAGTGCAAGTGTTAACTCCTTGAATCCTTTAGTCTTCATGATTTTGGAGAATTCTAGTATTTTTTGTAAGGGAGACGGATCCTCTAAAGCTCTGGAGCCAAAAGTTAATTTGGGTTCTAGATCTGAGGATTCCTCGGAACTATCTGAACCGTCAGATCTATGATATAGTCAGTTTGACATTGACTGCTTCAAGAGGAAATGGGTGATGTAATGTAAAAACCCTCGAAGGCCAAAGTCATGAAGTAATGTGGACTGTGGATCTAAGGTTGTCTACATGCAAAGAGCACACTACTACAAAATCTCCTAAGGAATCAACAAACAAAAACTACTTCTTCACTACCCCAACACATGTGGATTAGGTTCTAAGACTATAGTATAAAAGAAGTTAGGTAAAGGGCCTTACGAACAACATAACAGGTTGATTAAGTCCTGTAAATGAAGAAAATAGGAGTTAGAAGCAGTTAGCCTCACCTCCACTTACCAACCATACCTAGTGCAATCAACCCTCGGTTCGTGAGGCACCCTCTGGGGCTACTAATAGTGTGATACGATGTCTTCCTCAGGTACCACAGGAAACCCACACAATCACCTCTGAGATACCTAGGAAAAATCATTACAGATACCAACTCTCTGTTGACATCCTATGGAACAATGGACAGTCTGGATTGAACGTATGGGCAGGGTAGTAAAGTTAGAAGCTCCAAAAGAACCACCTCTCAAGGAGATAAAGGCACTATGAAAATTCATGTATAGGATCTCTCCACTACACTTGATCAAGAATGAGAGGGGTTATCCCCTGGACTCTTCATCACACAACCTTGTGTTTGGTTCTTATGTTAGAGTAATCTCCCAACAACACCTATATGAACATTGGATTTATCTCTCCCTATCTCAAACTCTTATGTTTGTTCTATGGCCTTGAAGAGTTATCTCCTCCAATCCTAATCCAAGGTCATAAACCCAAAATAATGTGTATACCATACAAATAAAAGTCTATCTTCTTTTAAATTATGCATCAATTATAAATATGTTGTTTACGAATGTGAAATTTAGTGATGTTTTTCGACTCAGCATAAAATGAAGCACTTATGAACATTGTTGTAAAAAATAACAACCTTATTCTTCAATGGAAAAAAAGTGTTAAGGAATGATTCAAGATGAAAAATATTTAACTTTTCAATGTAATGCAAGTATTTCACTTCTTCCTTTAGATGTAATGGAAAAATTAATGTAACTTTTGAAAGCAATGCAACTATTCAAAAACAAGCAAAACTGAAATTTCCTTTTCAACGAAACTATGACCAAAACTTACGAAAATTCAAAGATTCCAAGAATATAACAAGATTCTGAAATCAATACATGCAAATAAAGAAAGTATGCTCAAAAATAATTTTTCTTTTCAGTGATAGGAAGAGGTGAAGACTGAAATAGATAAGAACAAAGTAAACTTTTTTTTGTTGTTTTTTTTTGTTTTTTTTTATAGCAAAATGGAAAAAAGTAAAACTCGAGTATTTTTCTTTTTCAATGCAAAACAAGTACAAGTAAAGATGAGAGGCAGAGATAACTAAACCGGTCTTATTCAAACTATAAGGATGGTTAACAAACAAACTGGAGATAGAAAAATCCAAGAAAATAACCTTTAGACTACTCACACAATATTGAAGCACAAAAATACTGAAACTAATTCTTTTTTTCTTTTATTTGTAAAAATATGTAACTCATAAGACTTATGTAATGAACAATAGGTTCGAGAGAGTCACAGGACCGAGGAAAGATCCCAAAAGCCATGCCAAATACCCTAGAAAGTATGAGAAGAGTAAAAAATTCTTGCTGAGGATACATACATAATTATGTATAAGGAATAACACGTATGTACCCAACTGTCTCAAAGAAAAAGTGAATATATACGCGAGTGCTTGCACATAAAAGTGTGTATATAACCCTAAATTTTCCAGAAAATACTAAAAGTGAAAGTGAGAAGGATTGACAAGGTATAAATAAGACTCAAAATATTTAAACTACTCAGTCAAAAACAAAAAAAGCTAAAAAAAAAAGAAAACAAAGGAAAGCTCTTAAAAAATAACCCACAAAGGAAATAATTCCCTAGTATGGTTGCCAATTTTGTTATGGGGAAAATCCCCTATGGATATGGTTTAAAGAAAGAATAGAGCACTAACTATCTAAAGATCAAACCAAATCCTAGAAATGCAATGAAAGCTTTGTAACTAATTTGATTAATTAACTAACTACTAGTAGCAAGGAAAAAGAGACATATCAGTTGTCCTACCTTCGATAAATACCCTCTGGTTGAATAATTATCGTTCTCCTTCCAAATTATTCATTTAAAAACCTGTAAAACACTCAAGTAGAAAACTACAAAGGACAATAGTTATATAATAACTAAGTTTTATGAAAATGATTGAAAACAAAGATAATTATAACAATTATTGTTCTAAGAAATAATATATTCAAACATGACCATCATATATTAAGAAGAAAATTTTTTCATGGGAAAGGGGTATATTTTGTGTTGGGCCCTCCATTTTGGAAATGTCAAAAATTTGGGAAAGCATTGCATGCTAGCTGGAAGGCTAAAAGTAGCAGAAATGGTTAGAAGAATAAAGAGCTAACTAGAAGTATAATAGCAGTGGAAACAATCAAAAGTGTCATGCATTAGTTCAAAAAGTAGTGGAAAAAGGACAAAAGAATTAGATGTCAGCAGTAAGCCAAGAAGATAGCAGAAGAAGGAATCTAGGAAGTCGAAAAGGGAAAGTATAAATAAGAAGCAAGTGTGATAAGAAAAAGGTTAATGAGTGAACAAGAGAGCGAGAAAGTGTTATTGTCACTAGTGTTATCATTATTTGGGTTGGGATCAGGTTAGTTTAGTCATGATGACATATTGTATTGGTTCTTGTTGGTATTACTGTGTTTCTGCAGTAAGGTTTTGAGTGTGTAATGCATACAAGGGATTAGATCTCAGTGTGAAAAAGATGTATCAGAAACATATGTGTTGTATTACAAGATGATGTTGATGTTGATAATATAATGTATTTTTTGGGGGGCTAAAAATTTATTTTCTCACTGATCTATTATTTTGTGCATGGATCCATGTTTATGTTGCGTAATTACTTCCTTATTGTCTATTATGTATTTGATCATTATCGTGTCATATCTTTGGCGTTAATATAAGAATTCAAGAGGTGTAAATGCTATATCTAATGTTGCATTCTCCTTAACTAACTTCACCACATAAGTCTCGACTACTTTTTGGGTGAGACATCTTTATCTTGTGGAATTTTGAATATGCCAACATACCTATACTACAATGGTTCCTTTTGTTGGGAGCTTTTTAGAACCATGGTATCTATTTTATGCGAACAAATGGTTCTATTTTTGGGACCGAGATTAAAATAATTTTTTTAGAGAGATATACAAATATGATGTCGAGAATTGGTTGGAAATAAGCTGCGATGCATTCATATAGGAGGAAACTGAGTTGTGGCACAAAATATTTAGGGTTGTGAAAAACATTGTTTTCTATTCAAATCCTGCTAGTGACCAGTATGAGATATTTTGGATCAAGTTCTTTGAAGAGTTGTTTCAGTGATTAGATCGGCTATAAGAACCCCCAGAATACAGATATCGAGTCGAAAATAGATATAACCAAACCATTGAAGGTCTAGTGCTTCTTCGCCCGCTAGATCATCAGATATATCATGCTATGGACTTATGGGTGCAGACTACTTTGGAGGGTTATATTATTGAGTTCACTTTGGAAATCCATCAATCCTTTTCTAAAACCGAAGCTATATTTAGAGAAGTAGCCAGAGGAAGACTGTTGTGGGAAATCCCTATGTGGATCGAGGTTTTATTAGTAGAAGAAGGAATTTTTAACATTCCTTTAGTTGATATGGTAGAGTAAGCCTTTGCGCTCATGGGAGGGTGATTTATGAGAGGGTTCATGAGTTAGATAAGGGAATATTTTCATTAAGATATGGGGGGTCGTCAAGAGAAGAGTGCAAGGATCAACAAGCTCAGAGGAGGGCTGCCATTATTGAAAAGAGGTGGAAAAAACATATGAAAATATCAATGAAGAGATGATCAGTCACAGAAGGAGATAAACTTTGAGAGTAGTCATATACGAGATTTAGAAGAGTTGCAAAACTTCCAGAGACAAGGGAGATTGGTTAGTCGATGGTTGAAAGAGAGGTCTAGTGAGAGAGTTGAAGGTTTTGGAGGAAGCATACATGAGGAAGTAAATTCATAAGAGCCATATGATAAAGTAACAGTAGACATCACCAATGAAAAGTAATACACAGCCAAGACCTCAGAGGAAGTTATGGGAGAATCATAACCTGCAACACTGGAAGATGTCATATTGCATCAGGATGTAAACGAAGCACTACAAGAAAACAATACCCCGCAAATCAAGGAATTTTATTCTAGAGGAAAAGAAACCAATTCTAAATCACCCATTCCCCCAACACCATCTAAAAATCTAGTAATTTCTACAATAAACCCTTATGTAATTCATTTTGTTCCTATCCCTTGAAGTTTACCAAGTCATAGTAGTGGTAGTAGTGGAAGTATGGATATTTTTCCAGTCATATCACAACTAGGACCTTCGAGGTTCATCTTAATAGGGTCTCCAAATCCCTAAATGGCAAATCAAAATGCAGGATCTCTCACCATATACCCTAAGTTTTGGGGTAAAGGGGATGAGAATGTCGAAAAACATTGGTTTCTTTGTGAAGCCATATAAAGGTCTGTAACGATCCCAAGCCATTATGCAAGGATCATCACGGTTTTGGTGTCTTTTTAAAACTTTTTCTGGTTGTGGTATTTCGTCAAATAGCTTGTTGATCTATTTGTTTAGATGTGTTTATATGTGTGTATGCAGCAAATAATGGAAAGAGATAACCATGGAACATACCTCAACCATATGCAATAAGATAGACAAGCCAAAATATCTCAAATCTTCTTTATTCATAAAATAGAGAAACCTGCTACAATGAAGATGTCGATCTGGAATGCTCAACAGATGGCCAAGAAGATAGGCAATAGATAAGAGCTGCTACAAAATTCTCCCGCTAATACAAAAGATACCTCCAAAGGCTGAATAAGAAATGAAGATCAACACAAGCAGATATAAATGCCAAACTTTCCAGCTGAAGAATGCCACGCTCCAATAGAAAGTTGAAACCCTCAATAACTTGGCCCTGCTGCCAAAAGTGTCCAATAACCCTAAGAAATATGCCAAATGATAGATCGGGCGATGGTAAGAACAACCCAGGTGCCCGAATATCCAAGATCCCTCTCAATCTTTGTAGATTTGAAACCCCCCACTGGATGATTGAAGCCCTAGATAATTCGGCCCTACTGAAGGAGGCCTCCAAATGCTCTGAAACTCTCCAAAAATATAGATCGGGACACTGCAAGTCAATAGATGAAGTCTCAGCATCAGATTTGAAGTGTAACCCCTCAAAATGGACTAGATCTGGATCTCAAAAACACCCTCCTTCTCTTCAATTCGCCCCACTGCTCAAGAAATAATCTGAGCCATAAAACTATCTCTGGAAGCACTAGATATGATGTCCAAGGCCCTGTAATGAAAACCCAAGTGATAGAATCCTCAACAGCCCTGCCAATCTCCTACAACGAATCTCTCTCCAAAGATGGTGCGCCTCCCTTGCTGGAAACCCCCAATGGTGCGTCGTCCTCCTCTTCCCGTGCCTGTGGTTGTGTAGAACCTCCTGCACTGATGTAGATCTGACTAGAATGGTGTGGGAGAGTATTGCATCTCCAAAACCAAGCTTGGGACAAGCTAGGTGGAATCTTTCACCACCGAATCATCCTCTAGGGTTTGTTAAGTCAAAACCCTCAAAACCCCGAATGTTGGGCTCACTAGCTAGAAGCCAGAAATCAAAATAAGATCATACATGAATGATGAGTAGAGGCCCTTGCCTTCCTTTTATACTTTTTGGCTGACCTTGTCCCTCATAAGTGACTTTCATTTTATTAATATTTAATTAATTAATTAAATCACTTTAATTAATTAATTAACCTTTTTACATCTGAAAATCTCCTTATCTCTCCTTGTGGCTACCCTGGCCGCTGAAAGTCACTTCTAACCATCCCATCCTGTAGTTATTCTCCTCCCGATTCGAATGAGATATTACACTGAGAGGTTCCTCCAAGTAATGTGCCCAAAATGCCCTCTTCAGTGATTTTAATTAACTTATAGCTCAAAATAGTCAAAATCATGGAAATCGTCGTAATGGAACAAAACCAAAGCCAACCTGTGCGGAATGGCTCATAATGATGGAATATGATGATAAATGCCAACTGGACCCCACAATGCCTCTCAAATACCCCTGTACTCGCTATAACATCCATCTGGCTACTCTAGTCATCATAAGTCTCTACCCTATGATGATGTCCCAAAGTGGGGACATTACAAGGTCTCACAGGACTCTAGATGCAAACAAGTTATTTGAGTTCCGTACTACCTTGAGAGTTCCAACTCTCAAGTGGTACATGAAGGCAATTGAGCCAAGATCTCAGGGGAAAGTCTTCATGTTCACTTAAGTGAAGTAAAGGTTTATAGCAGAATTCTAGTTACCACAGTTAGAGAAACAAACTCTATTTGATTTAAGGGAGATAAAGAAGAGAGATGGTGAATCTTCTTGGGAATACAACTAGATATTTAAGGATGAGATATGGAAATTTGCAAACCCTATCCATGAGGATCATCAGAGATAATGGTTTATTCATGGGCTATTGCCTTTGAACCGTATCGCCTTAACTCAACAAATGATAACTACTTTGGGAGAAGCATTGGATAAAGCCATGAAGATCGAAGCTATGGCAGGTTTTCTAGGGAGTTATAATATTATGAGACCTCCATATAATGGTAATATTGTGCAACTGCAAGTCCAAATATCCACGTTAACTGAGAAAATTCAAGACTTGACCCATCCCAAACTAGGTCGATCGAAAGTCTGGTGTACGAGCTATTACACAAAAGTTCATGTAGCAAATGAATGTCTAATATTGAGAGGTATAGGGCCCTCTAGTACACCTATGGATCCTCCATCAGTTGGACCAGAGGGAGCAGCTGCCCAAGTCACTACTGCAACACCTTTTCATGGACCCATCCAATATAATTTCTTTTTGAATAATCAAGGGGGTCAAAGAAACAAGTATTGTGAGATCTGTTGAATTCATGGGCATTCTCCAATGAACTGTCCCAATTTACAAAAGTCTATGCCTGCACGACTACCATCTATTGCAAGTTCTATGGTTCACCCTCCCATAACACCAATCAATGTCATGTTCTGTATGCACTTGCGTATAGATTGGACCTATCTTCATTCAGGGTCAATGAAGGACCTCAAGGATATGGAGGAGGTCACAAAAGAAGAGGTGGATACCAAGGAGGACAAACTAGTGAAAGAGGACTAGTTCGTTGCTACACTTACGATGAGTAAGGGCATCTGGCGAGAGATTTCCCCCTTCCAACAAGACCATGGTGTGCACACTGCGAGAACAACACTCGTGCCACTAAAGACTATTCGAAACTGATTACTAAATCAGAAGATGATGCCAAATAGAGAGGAGAAAATCTAATAAATTATGAACCTAGAGCTATGGCTGAAAGAGATGGGCCTAATATTAACATCATCACCAGAGGAGGAGCAAAGACTAGTGTGGATGCAAAAATCCCACATCAAATAAAAATTCAAAAGGATGCACTATAAAATACAAAGTATGATCCTATACGACAGAAGGAATTCTTTAAGAATGCAGTAGAAATGTTCAAACAAATTCCTAGTCCTTCAACACTTATTGTTGCGAAAACGAGTTCTAAGTTGACTCCTCAATGACCAAGGGTTGCTTGAGAGTCATCTGCTCAAATGAAATCCTCGGGCAAGTCACAAAAAGATGTTGATATTTGGATTCATCTATTTTGTGATATTTTGGATGACGAACAACTTACTAAGAAGTTAGGGAACACAATCAAAGTGGCCTTGGGAGCTGAAGGAAACCTAGATGAATTTATTTTCGCTAAATTTCCAAAACGGAAGGCAAGTAGGGTTTAGAGGAGGAAAAGAAGAACTTGAAGAGAGTTTAGGTTGAATGCTCATATCGACGACTATGAGATCCGGGATGTTATGTTGGATTTGGGCTCTCACATCAACATATTTCCAAAGAAGACTTGGAAAGCAATGGGAAATCCCAAGCTAGTCTATTCCCCTGTGTAGCTGCATATGGTGAATCAATAATGCAGTTATCCTGTAGGAATACTGCAAATTTTTTAGGTAGACTTAGTTGGAGTAAAAAAAGTAATTGATTTTGAGGTTATTGAAATAATGGGGGAAAAGGACCCATATAACTCATTACATATTGTATGGTTGTGATGTATGTTCATTAGATAAGGTATTTGAGTTATTAAAAAATACAAGATTTATATGTTTAGTGTAAATTTTACATATTGTATGGTTGTGATGTATGTTCATTGGATAAGGTATTTGAGTTGTTACAAAATACAAGATTTATATGTTTAGTGTAAATTTTATACTAAGGAAGAATAGAATATCATAAATTTTTATATTTTGTTAAAAGAAAATTGAGAAAATATAATAGTGAAATGTTTTATTTATCATTTTTTAATTTAATTAAAATATAAAAATACATTACTTTATTAAACGATTTTTATTTTATTTATTAAAATTGCTTTATTAAATAATTATTTATTTTAATTAATTTTTATTATAAGTAATTTTTATTATAAGTAATAAATTATATACGTTAAATAAATAAGTTAATAAATAAAATGAAAAAAAAAAATACTATTACAATCATAATAGATCAAAAAATCTATTTTAATTTTAATTATAAGACCATAAAAATACATTTAATTACTTTATTACATCTTTCTTCGTTTTAATTGTTAAGTGATGACTTCTCTTGCTTGGGTAGGATAGACGATGTATGGATGAGTGCTATAGAGGTCTTTGTCAATTGGTTTTCTACATTAAAATTAATCTAATATTTTAAGATAATAAATCGATATGTTAAAGGTGTGAAATCAATAAACTAAATAAAAAATAAAATTTAAACACTAACTCAATTTGTTAACCTTTCTCTTTAAGGGTATTACCTCGTAGTTTTATAAGTAATAGTTTAAACGTTTTATTTTTTGGTTGTTTTTTGGTAATTTTTTTCTTTTTGTCTGAAATTTGAAATCTGGTGATGAATGGTTGAATCTACAGATTTTAGTGGTTAAGTTTGTATAATCTTAGTGTTTTAGGAATTTTTCAGTAAACTGAATCCATTTATACATTCAAAAAAGGAATTTAAATAACAGAAAATAGAGATTTTGTCCAAATTTACATAGCCGGATTCGACCAATGCCCACCAAAAACCCAAAGAGTAGAACTTTTCGCAAATATCATTTTATAAAACTATGCTTTCTGACAAGAGCATTCCACACTCACGACGATAATACAATATTTTTTTTAACTAACCAAGGATTAATTTAATTAATAATTTCTTCGACCAAAGTATTTGTATTGTTCGTTGAACGGTGGGTTCGACGCAGACAAAGCAGGTTGGGTTGTATCTGCCAATCTCGTGTCGTTTGGAAAACAAAAGGTCTACTAACTTTTGACACTTGAAAAGATACCGATCTAAGCGGATAAAGGTTAACAAAAGTAGTAGGGCTTTTCTTAATTAATTGAATACCAGTAAGAATTTTTGCCTTCCATTCTGGCCGGGCTTCACGTCATCATAGCTGTCTGACATAACTAATTTATTCTTATCAGCACTCACCAACTTGACCATGCCGAATTCACTAATTAAAACACAAATCCTCTCTTTCTGCATGCTTGTTTGTTTCGAAATTCAAAAGCTAGAAGCTTCGTACCCTAATTTTCTATTTGTGGCAAACAAATCGATATGGAACCGAGCATTCAACATGAATCTTCAGATAAAAGGGAATATTTGAAAATCTCAGCTTGCTTGAACTTGAGTCTCTGCAGCCATCCAGTCTTCCAACATTTATTCAAACATTGATATGCGCCCTTCTTAAAAGGCGAGCGGTAGCTCGGGAGTAACCATAGCCGAAATCCATTTCAACTGCATGCCATCTTCCATTCAAAAGTGACAATTTGACGTTCTGTATAACAGACACCGTGACGGTCTTATCGATGCAAAGAAAGCAGCAGAATCCACAGTAATTCTACGAAGTTCAGAGAATGCATTCAGATATGTTTGTAATTTTAAAAAATGCCCAAAATCGTCGAGCCAAGCATGGCGTACGGATTCACAATAGTCCTCGTACTCATGCTTTTGTCCTACTGAGCTCTGTTATCGAAATATATATACTGCGGGCTGCAGGGATCGTTTAGTATCTATAAGTATAAAAATGAAAACCTGATGAGGAATTCCAAATCTTGTTTTCGTACTAACAATATCAGAGAGAGAGTTGATTCAAGGATGGGGAGAGCTTCTACACCGTGTTGTTCGTATGCTGGATTGAACAAAGGCCCCTGGACGCCTGAGGAAGATCTTCGTCTTATAAAGTATATAGAAGCTCATGGACAAGGAAATTGGCGCACTCTTCCTAACAAAGCAGGTAATCCTTATTTCATCTGAATGGTTTAACTTGCTAATCTCAGCTGATGCATAAGTTCGTACTTGTATTTTACTTTTTATGTTGTCCATAATTCTGCGCATTAAATGATGAGCTGAAGGGTGTTTCAAGCTTACCTTGTTTTTGTTGGAAACATGCCAACCTTGACAATCATATGCAGCGGTAATGCACATATTAATGCATGTAATTTATTTATAAATTGTTCCTGTAATTATGTGATAGATTCATGATTAGTTTGTGTAACTGAGTGATAGATATTATATATACTAGTATATTCATAGAGTTAGAGGACAATGCGCGCTGGAGAGCAGCTTGTGTGAGGAGAGGATGGTTGTATGTCTATGAAAACTATTGTAGTTTTAGCTTGAGCAAAAAGACCCATAATAATTGCTTGTGATTTTTTTCCAATTTAAATTTCCACATAAATCACTGTATCAAATTGTGTGTTTATTATTCTTAGTTTAGCTATGTTATATTTACTATGTTTTTATATTTACTATGTTTGCTTCGCCTGTCTAACGGTTTTTCCTTATTCCAACAGAAATTTTTCTAAAATAGTTTTCCTTTGCTGTCTATTGAGTGCTCTTCATTGCTGCCAATACTGCGTGTTTGTGAGAAGTAATTCAGAATAATGAATGTTTGTTTTCTTTTATATATACACACAGGTTTGCAACGTTGTGGAAAAGGCTGCAGGTTACGTTGGATGAATTATCTTCGCCCAAATGTGAAGCGTGGCCATATTTCACCAGATGAGGAAGAATTGATCATAAGACTCCATAAACTGCTTGGGAATCGGTATGAAAATATTATCCTTTATTTGTGCGCTACTCTATTAATTCTGATGACTTTATTGTTATATATGAAGCACAGTGCATAATTAATCTGCTTCATTGATTTGGAGATAATCGGCTCAATAATGTATTTCAGGTGGTCTTTGATAGCGGGCCGCATTCCAGGCAGAACAGATAACGAGGTAAAGAACTACTGGAATACTCATTTGAGGAAGAAATTCAATGCCATCAGAGGGCTCCGTCGCAGTGCACAGACGCTATGTAAAGAGACCGGCTCTGACAAAATCTGCAAAGGAGGCACCACGGCTCTCTATATCAAAGAAAAGGGATATTTGTGTTCTAAGGGCGCCGACAGAAATAAACATACGGTGAAAGATCAGAACCAGGGCTTTGCTTGCTCTCACATTGGCGAAATAGTTAGTATTCTCCAGGGAGCCGAAGAGCTCTATAACTGCAGAGCGAATGTAGCCCGGCTAGAAGCAGAATCCATTGAAAACTTGAAACAATTAGTTGATGGGTTCAATGATAGGGCCATTAATATGGATTTGATCAACAGCACCATCAATCATATCCACACTGCATGGCCTCATCCATCTTCTTATCTGCCAAGTATCTACACGCCAGAATTTGAACCTAGCTATAAGACATGGCCATCAGACTGCATGATTGCAGGTTTATATCACAGCATGTCACAGAGCGTTCCTTCAATGCAGGGACTTGCACCCGGACAGGATAACCTCGTTCTGGCAAATTACACGAACAGCGAAGAGAAACCCACAGTCGATGTAAGCAGCAATATGCAACCGAAAACCGCAGAGGATCCTCAAATCTATACAATTCCTCCATCTGGATTTACTATGGATGAGTTCGGCATCGACGGGGATGTTTTCGATCAATACGGCAATATGGTCTTGCCAGAGTTCAATCAGGTCGGTCAAAATATGATGCATACCTCCGGCTGGCAGGCCGAATACCCTAAAACAGACCAATGTTCAGAGCCATGGTCGTCCTTTCTTTTGTTTGATTGCATGGAACGGTTATATTCTTAATTCCAAAATGTGTTCCCACACTGTACAGAATGGCTGTTCCAGAGAGTACTACTGAATTCTGATATGTATAGCAATCGCACGGTTTTGGTAATTCGTGCTGATTGCACTGGTCCATTTTCATTCAGATCAAATTAGACACGAACATCATGTACTAAGCCGGATTATTGAATTTCATTGAAATTATTGGATAGATATTTAGATGCACAGGAAAGGCGGGGTACTTCTAGAAAATTTTGTTTCACAAATGGTTTCAAATCAACATAATGTAATATTATTTGTCTTAAGGTAATGAATTGGTGATTGGAAATATTATGGATCTATGTCGAGTGTGAAATATCATATTATTGACAATTTTCTTGTTTACTGTTGTAATGTGAAATAATTGACAATTTTTTTTTGTTTACTATTGAAATATATAATTCTTAATTTAATATGATTGTTAATATATTGAGAGGTATAGTTAATTTTTACTTGAGTTGTGTGATCTTATCTTTAAGAAGTTGTTAGAGAGTTGGATTGGTGAGATTCTAGTTTGGTGTGTGGTTGAGATATTCTCTCAACTTCTCCAGTTATCTTTAGAATAAGTTAGATCTGATAGAAACCTATATACTCTATATAATAGAGTCCATTATATTAATATTGTAAGATATAGAATATTTGTTCATATTACTCTACTCTCCCATTTCCTCATGATATTAAAATGTTAAGGTTGAGTGATATTAGAAAGTAGAGGAGTGTGTTTGACTTATTAAAGCTTACAACCCTGAAGTAAGGAGTATTGTTTCAAGCATCGATCACTGCAAGTATCGATGAACCAAGTTGTGAGTATTGTTTCAAGCATCGATCACTGCAAGTATCGATGAACCAAGTTGTCTGTTCCATGAGAGTAGATTGATTGTTTAGTGGATTGCAGTAGTATATTTGTTTGTCCAGGATATCTGTGAATGAGAAGCCTTGTCGTGTGATGAGAAGTGATTATTGCCGCCGGATCTTGCGCGTGGAGGAGTCGTTTTTGAAATTCTAAGTGAAATGCAAATGTGGATCGCGAATATATGCGTTTTTAATTACAAATGATGATTCTTTGTATCTTAAATATGAATGCAAATGTTATATTCTTATATATGCATGTGCTAAATACAAGCATAGAATGTTATTTCCGATGCTATCCACATTTTTTTAAGACTATGGTTAAATTAAATTGTTTCTAATGACCGCACAAGAAGTCTAACTTATAAACATTTTCTGGGTTACGTACATGATAAATTATATTCAACTACATGATGAAAAGCTATGAATCTAGACCAGCCAGCATGAAGGTGTCAAATGCGACGTTTAAAGGAACGAACTAATAAACTAATCATGGTACCGTCTTCAGCCTAGTCATTAGTATAGGTCCAATGCAAACACCACAAGAGTGGTTGATGGAATATGAAGGGGTAAATATGGCATACGCTTCCAACGCAAGATTCTACAAATAACGACTCATACCATTAACATAACCAACATAACAATAAGATGAGGTCTTTATCTAAAAGCTACATGAAGACAATATAGGAGATGCAAAAATTATAAAATGAATGTAAAAACTCATATCATTAACATAACAATATGATGAGGGGTTTATCTAAAAGGCACATGAAGACAATATAAGAGATTCAAACATTATAAAATGAATGTAAAAACCTAACATTATATAGAAGGTGAATAAATGCTCGAGAAAAAATGATTAAGGGTAAAGGTTTTTTTTTTTTTAAGGTAAACCATGCTACAAGGATGAGGGAGAATCTCAAATCTCTCCTTTTAGATAAAGCATGCTAAAGGATGAGGGAGAATTTCAAATCTCTTCTTTTAGGTAAAGCATGCTAAAGGATGAGGGAGAATCTTGAATCTCTCATTTTAGATAAATCATGGTACAAGGATGAGGGAGAATCTCGAATCTCTCTTTTTAAGTAAATCATGCTAAAGGATAAGGGAGAATGGCTCCACAAGTAAATATGTTCCCTTTTCTAGACCATGCAGTTGAATTATGGACAGAGAGGCAAATGCAGAGCAAAGCACAGAAAGCTCGCTCAACTGAAGGAATGGCGTGAACCAATTCAATTAGCTGATGAAAACTGAGTACAATATATAGCTGGAGATGGTTACAACAAACTAGATCTTAGATCCAAGAAATGTGGATCTCAAACCTCTCTATGCTAATCATAAGAAGATCACAACAACTCAATCCCTAATATTTCTACATTATTCCAGCATACCCCCTTAATGTAGAAATGGATTATCTATAACACCTAATTTCTGCCTAAGGACCTCAAAGTGAATCTTGCCAACAGGTTTTGTAAATATGTCAGCAACATTATCACTTGTGTTACAATACAGAAGTGCAATCTCCTTAGACTCAATCTTTTCTCTAACAAAGTGATGTTGCA
>ML794743.1:53100-85472 GCA_009831015.1 Picea engelmannii | reverse complement strand
CTATTATATTTCTTTTGATAATTATTTCTACTGAGGTGTCTTGGTTTGCCCCAATAATGACCATCTCCATTATTTCTATCAGTTTGAGCCATACCTTTTTGTTTTGAGTGAAAATTGCCTCTGTCTCCATTCCATGATTTGCTTCTGTCTCCATTCCATGATTTGCTCCATGGTTTGCTCCATTGTTTACCTCTGTGCGAATATTTACCTCGTGCCATCAATGCAAGATCTGAACTTTTAGCATCTTGATCATAATTTTTCATCCTTTCTTCTTCTTGAAGGAGAATACCTGTAAGATCTTCAAAATTTGGGGGGTTTTCTCTCGCTGCAAGTGCTGAAATAAACACTTTATAATCTGGCACTAATCCTTTTAAGGCGATAGTTACTTGATCAGTACTAGCTACTTTTTCACCTATAGCTGCCAAATTATCAGTTAAATCTTTGATGCGAGAGATATACTTACTTACCCCTTCATTTGCTTCCATCTTGATCGACATCAATTTGGTCTTTAGAAATAAAGGCTTTTGAGTGCGTCCCATGTTTCCTTAGACGTGTCACAATTTCTTATGTGAGGAATAATCTTGTCTTGCACAGACATTCGCAAAGTAACCTTTGCTCTGGCTTCCCTCTTATTCCAATCTGCAAGTAATGCAGGATCTGTAGGCTTCAGCTCAGTGCCTTTTACAATCGTCCAGCCACCAAGTAATTCAAGAACAGTTTGCAGCTTGAATTTCCAATTGACGTAGTTTTCTCTATTCAATTTGGAAGCCTCATTGATATATGTATCAGCCAAATGATGTGAGGCGTTGGCCATTTCAGCTGATCTCTTTGATCAGGGAGAATCAATTAGCAGCGGCAGCAACAACAGTGCAACCTCCAGTGGCAGCGATCTGCTCTTTACACAAAAAAAAGAACACTATAGGGATCGATGCAGGGATCTTGGACAGTCAAAATTACCGCTTCCTCTTCGCCTCTGTCTCAGCCGAAGAAAGGTATTGCGTGATGGTCTGACAAAACGCTTACTCGGATGGAATCTGACAGCCAAAACTATTATAATGCTGTCACCGATCTTAAGGAATTTGCCGAAAACGTTTTATACTGTTGTACACACCGTCAAAATGAGAGGGCAGCCCACATTAAATTACAGACATAGGCAAAATAGAGCAATGACTGGAAGGGTCCATGCGGCTTTAAAGAACACAGCCGCGCGCTATCCACAGGCGAAGGAGAATGCAGACTCCAGCCACATAAAAAATATGAGATTGATATTTGAACAGCAATAAAATATACTAGATCCGCGTGCTGCACCAGGCACACAGTCGTGCTCCTCACCAGAGAACGCGGATTTCTGAGAAAGATCCAAGCGCGTGCGAATTTCCACAGAGTGCGGGCTCCTGTCTCCACGCACAGGGATCTTCGGCTCCTCACGGCAGGGATCTTCGGCTCTCCACAACAATCTGCAATCCGCGCGCAAAAACTAACAAGCACGGCTACAGTCGCGCGCAAACACCAACAACAGCTCCTCCGCACGAACTCTCAATGGAGAAACTTACAGTACAGTCGCTGCACAAATCTCCTTCACAGTCGGGCGCAATTCCACTCTCAGAAAAAAAAAATCGCGATCTGCTCACAACGCACGCAAATTTCACTCACAGGCAGCGAATGCCAACTCCACAGGAGCTCTGATACCAAGTTGAATTATGGACAGAGAGGCAAATGCAGAGCAGAGCACAGAAGGCTTGCTCAACTGAAGGAATGGTGTGAACCAATTCAATTAGCTGATGAAAACTGAGTACAATATATAGCTGGAGATGGTTACAAAAAACTAGATCTTAGATCCAAGAAATGTGGATCTCAAACCTCTCTATGCTAATCATAAGAAGATCACAACAGCTCAATCCCTAATATTTCTACATTATTCCAACACATGCTATAAGGATGAGGGAGAATCTTGAATCTCTCCTTTTAGGTAAAGCATGCTAAAGAATGAGGGATAATCTGTCCTTTGGGCTCCACAAGTAAATATGCCCCCTTTTCTAGACATTGTTTAATAATGTATGGTCTTGGTTATAATTGTTCGAATTTCTCTACAAGTAAATATGCCTTCTTTTCTAGACATTGTTTAATAATGTATGGTCCTTGCTATAATTGTTCAAATTTTCCTTGACCTAAGATATTGTGGGATTATTCTTACACAGGGAATAGAACCCCATAATGGAAGACATGAGGGTGTAACTTTTGGTCATATTGAACCCCATAATGGAAGACATGAGGGTGTAACTTTTGGTCATATTGAGTTTTAGAATGTTTTTTTGGCTACTTCAATGGTTTGCAAGGAAATATAGAGGTCTGTGTTGGCACATTCAGACAATGCTATGTGGGATTATTCTTACACAAGAAATTAATCCCCACCAGGGAAGACACAGGGTGTAACTCTTGGTCATATAGATTTTTAGAAGGTTTCTTGGATACTTCAATGGTTTATAAGGAAACATAAAGGTCTTTGTTGGCACATTCAAACATTGTTATGATTTATTCTAAGGGAGTGATATTAGGGAGAAGTTCAATAGCTAAATGAGAGAATGGATTTGATATTCAATCGG
Organism: Picea engelmannii; assembly: GCA_009831015.1. Taxonomy (NCBI): domain Eukaryota; kingdom Viridiplantae; phylum Streptophyta; class Pinopsida; order Pinales; family Pinaceae; genus Picea; species Picea engelmannii. The sequence continues at coordinate 82,869 of ML794743.1, read as the reverse complement.
TAAAATTGCCTCTTCATTGTGGAAAAGATGAAGGGGTGTGAATCAAGTGGTAGTTTTAGCATATGTCCTATTGTCCCATAAGGTGACAAAAATCATGTGATGTCAGTTGGTCTTGTGCTTATTCATAGTTCACTAGGGCATGGTTTTAAGGATTTTATTAATGGACTCAACTTGGCCATTCCATTGTATATAATATGAGGATGAATATTGGTGCTCAAAACCTAATAGTGAAGTTAGCTCACACCAGGTTTAATTGATCTGGATTGTATAGATAACAAAATGAAAGGAAATAATATAAATGGATGTGCACACAGAGAAAGAAATATTGTGGAAGGCATAGTCATAGAGTGAGAATCAAATTATATTAATAAATAAAATAGGAAAATTGTAATGTACCCCAAATTTGCCAAAATAATAATAATAAAAATTTAGGAACATTAATCTTCAATGTATTCTAGAAGACTTGTAGTTAAGAGAAGTAGTAATTTATCATCATTGTTAATTTCTGCGAGATTCCTATGTCCTGGCTATCAAAACAATGAACGATCATTTCATGAACATTTCTACTCCAACTTAACTCATGCTGAACAAAACTTCTATACGAATAATCTCCACATTCTAACATCCACCCTTTTATAACCCTTCAATCCTAATGATATTCTAATACTTATATATATATGTTGTATTAGACTTAGGATTCACAAACCTATACTCTTCCCTAAGCATAGGCTTCCATGCTTGCGCGCAAGGGCAAGCCTCATTTGAATTTTCAAAATAAAACTCATATACCATAGACTATATCCACATTACAAAGGGGTCGGGAGTGTACACCCTTAGTGAAATGTTATCGACTTAGTATAAGGTGTTTAACGTTACTTCACATGGACGAATAAATCGAACGACCCCCTGTGATTACTTGTTGTGTATAGATCTTCCGATTATTATTAACATAAAGGTTTTGATAACAAGCTTATCCATGACAAATTGTTTAGTCCTGCCTTAACTGAATGATAGCAGTTAGAGTTCGATGGTCTAGTGTGTCATGCCGTGAAGGAACTGTGCTTTACTTTACATTAACTTAATATGAAACAAAGGGTTCGTGTCAGTCGTGAGTTAAACCTATGAACATGCCATTAATGGAGACCCTATGAGTGCGAAACCCGAGGTTATCACTAGAACCCTCATCCAATATGATCGCACCATCTCTGCCCCATCACATGGCCAGAGCTAGTCTTCGTACTACCACCATTTACTCTATGTAGTAAGGGTTTACAGGACTAGATGAGTTTTCGTCTTTGTGAAGTTTTCAAATTAGCTCTAAATTTTTCTCTAGTATTTGGATGGAACCTTATGGGTTTTGTTATAGTGGAAGAAAACACTCTGTACTGTAAATATTTTTACGAGTTTCAGTGAAGGTTTTTCCCCATTATCGTTATTCTTTTTCTTAACTCCATGGACTATTCTCGGTCCTGGATAAGTAGACTTGGCTTTTTTTTAATTCTAAAACCTTTATGAAAAGAGAACTCAATGCTCCACCTTCTTGTTTCCGACTTCAACGATTTTGCATAGGCATTTATGAGGGTTAACGTATATGTATTTTACTCTAAGGGTTTTCATTGTCCCTCTACTTTCTTTTATGAGTTCCCTATTTTAATGCACGGTGACCTTGTGTTGGGTCTCTGTGAGACTACGCAGGAGTTCTAGTCCAGAAAGTTGGCTTAGTAGGGTAAAACCCATACTGTGTGTTTCATTTTATGTGTTATTTGGGTGAAAACAATTTCCTTTCGATAAGATATTATGATGTTTCTTTGCCTCTGTTGGGTATTGTCACACTAATTTTTTCTCAGGAGTCCACCATTCTATAGGTTCTATCATATCGCTAGCGGATTCTTATGACTGAAATACATCTTAAAGGATTTATGTATTTCCATTCGATATATATATCTATATAAATATAAAGTGGGGATTCTGTGCCCTGAACAATTCATTAAGAAGTACCCTACAACCTACAAATATTTGAGTATATAATTAAATTTGGGTTACGTCTTTCATTCTGATATTATCTTTGTCTGTGTGTGGTAATACTATTCGAATCTTGGTAATCGGCATAAATATGAACTTTGTATTTAATTCTTGAGCAATGCACTCTCTTCGGCACAGATAGTCAATCCATGTTTAGACTTTGATAAATGTAATTGGCATATAGTATTTAACTTTGTGTTTATAGTTTGAGCAACGCATTCTTTCATCATGAAATATTTAAATTGATAGTTTGAATTGATTCATGCATTCATCCTACATATGCCACGCGAACCCTTGCGGTTTGGATTTGCAAGTTCTCGAGGTATTGTTATTGTTTATTTATTTAATTTCCTGAAAGGTTTGCTTTAGACCATTCAGTAGCCAATCTAATGATGAGACCCCCGTTGCTGTGAGGGTACTGATCAAAAAGTTATTGGTTCACTTCCCCCTCGGTCTGGGGCATCTGCTCAGCCAAAGCGTAAATGGGAAAAGGACACCATTTTTCCCAAGTCGAAAGTTAAGTGACATTTTGTAAAAATTCCTTTCTTAATTCGTTCTATTGAAACATTACACTCATTTAACTTCTGTTGGATAATTACTAATGATAAGTTTATATTTCCTTGCAAGGGCTTCGACCATTCAAATTTTAGATTCAGGACCATACCATACACACAAAAGGTATTCGGGTTTCACTTTATCACTCTTAAGAGAGCGCCCTAGATCTCTAAGAAATATTATGATTCTATTTTAGAATGCCATCATCGCGGGAAAGATTGTTCAAGTTTAAAAGGATGGTTGATTCTTTATCTCCGTATCTTAAATTTCAAAGGAAGGACCTAAGGATAAAAACCTTGTTGTTGTGTAATAGTAAAAAATAAGATGCAAGGAAAAGGATTGTACCATTGTTCATAGTTGTATAGTCGACTTAGATGGAAGCTCTATCAGTCAATTCTTTGTTTCAGTATGATATTTATGTTATACATAGAATTATGGAATGGGTAGAAATACGTATTGTTGTATTGGAAAATTCTACTCTACACTCCCTTCTGGGTTCACGTTGATATTTATAAAGAAGTTGGAACGATTTTATTATTTGTTAATAAAACTGTGTAATTCGAACTTATTGAAGAAATGTATGTGCATACAAATTGTAGGTGTTCCGAATCTCTGTCTTTCGACTCATCGAACTTTCGTTCCTCTAATATTTTGATTTCCAGAACTTCGTTTGTGATTAGTTAGACTGTTCATTTTCCATATATTATTACTTTTCCAGATCTTCATTTGTGACTAGATAGACTATTTTCTTTCCATCATTTCATTTCCAGAACTTTGTTTATGACTAGTTAGACTTTTCCCCTTCCATTCTATTTTTGTACCTGATTGTATGCATACAATAGAAATTTAAAATGAGTCATGAAAATTTGTATAGTTATCTATACATACATACATATATATATATATACACATAGTTACTTCCTATTGTATGTAATCATTCCAACAATAATTTAAACGATAGAGAAATTCGTCCAGAATTAAGGGATGACCCACAGAGACATGTCTGTACGTATAGGTATGTAAATGTTTTAAATCTCATATTTACTTTCAGAATAGTGTTTTCATAGTCTAAAGTTCACTTGCAAAACAGAATAACCAGATGTATATGATTCACCGATCTCGTAGTGATTTCTAGCACAATATATTGAAATAATATTCTATTTAACACATATATATTTCCTAATACATTTCCATAATTCGATTCCATTCCAGCCAAGATACATAGAAAGGTTTTCTCAACATCTGCGGTTAAACTATAAGGGTTTATCCTACATTTCATTTCATTCTATCATAATTTAATAAAACAGATCAATTCATTGACATTTAAACAGATGTAATTCTGTCAGCCAATAATTCAAATAACATTTGAATAGAGAAGGAGTAGATAGACATAGCTGAACAATTTCTGAACAACAAATGGAATAGCCAAGTTCCTCCCAACCTTAGAACAAAACAACCAATTTACTTGTCCTATTCACCCCCTAGCCTGACCATGAATCCATGACGACGAACTCAGAACTCCTCCTCAACAATAGTCCTTCAATTTCAGTAACTTATCCTTGCCTCACACTCAGAAAACAATGTTCATAACAACAAGAGATAATTATTTCCCCCGGCATACTAGGCAGTGTCCTGCCTCCTCTCATATGATATATATCTAAAAGAAATTATGCCTAGGTGTTTTTCCCCTTGGGAATTTTTGCAGCTTTCCAAATCCCTGATTTTCAGGGGCTACCAATGGCCAAATACTTGATTTTCCACTTGTAACATTCAACCCTGAGGTAGTTTCAACATGTTTCCCACTCATGAAGTCATGGTCAACTGATTTTAACCTGACTATTCCATTTGTCCATCAACAATAAATATGAAAATATTTGTTTCTTACAAGTGTTATAGTCAAAGAGTTAGTTGGGTCAAATCAGATCTTTGCCCAATAGTCATAATCATTATTTATAATTAACTAAATTTAGAATTCAGAATTTCCATAAATGGCAACAATTTTCCAATTTTGAATTTACCAAAAACTCGAAATAAATTCCTAATCATTTTCATCCTTAAAAATATTTTATTTTTGGGGATGTTACAAAAATATTATGAAATGCAAAGGAATACAAACTAGTTAGAATGATGATATCTTATCTCTTAAGAGAGAGTTGTTGGCTATGCTAATTTGCAAACATATCCATTAAAAGAGGGTGAAATGGCCTTTTAACTAAAGTACTGAACCCTCAAAGAAAACATCCCTAAATATCCAAAACCCTAACCTTAGGAGATGAAGCATAAAAGTGAATTCAGGCCCCAAGGAGTCTAGGTGATACATCAACTTCCTAGGGCTTCAAATTTTGCATACAAACTGAATTTGTTGTGCATTATATCCCATTGGAAAAATCTCAATGAGAAGAATAATTTCAATATGTTGGAGATTTTCAAATTCGAGTAGGCATTATCCACAAGAAAGTATAAGAATCCCCATCTATACCATTACATAATCCCTAGGAAGAAGTTGGAGATCCAGGAAGAGAAGTTGGCCCCATAGGAAAAATAATAAAGTAATTGAAGACCCAGAAATAAGAAGTCGACCGGAGACTAGCACCCAAATTAGTATAAATACAAGACTGGCTCATTTTATTTGGACAATTAGACAACTCCTTTTGAAATCCGTACAAGGCAATTGCAGGTGCATTTTTTGTTCTATTTCACTACATCTTGGTTCTGGTTGTCTTGGAGAGTGCGCCACACTTGGAGAAGCTCTTGCTTAGTTTCTCTTGGTCATCTTATTGAGGTGCTCGGTCTTGGTGATTCTAGCCTTGGGGAGGATCTTCTCTGTATGGTATTTTGGCTATTAATGGTTATGTACTCATAATATCTTGGACTGGATTCTTCTATAGAAAGGTTGTTGGTTTTTCTCCCAATGTTGGGTTTCCGAGGATAAACTCTTGCATTCTTGTGTCTACTGTGCATGGTTAATATTGATAGATCTTGTTATTTCAACTGCATTGTTATAGTTGATATTTTCAGTGTATAGTTCTATGATAATTGTTGTATGAAATTGAATCTTTTTATTAATCACAAGGAAATAACTATCAAGAGTTGAGAATGATATAAACACCAACATGGTATCAAAGCTAGTTGAAATATTATCGTTGTAGTTGCTAGTTATAGTTATAGTTGCAGTTGCATTTGCCAGTTACAGTTGCAATTTCCATTCACCAGTTGCCAGTTTCCAGTTGCAAAAACCTTGAGATTACAGGACAAGTTGGATGGTGCTACAAATTTCAGAGATATGCACTTATATAGGTTTCCAAGTTATATCACTTAGCAGAGTATGAAGGTGTTTGCAGGGGATGTACAAGGGACCTTGTCCAAGCAATGACCCAAAGGGATCATTAGATCTAGTGCATTCAAAGGAATAACACACCCTCCCTAGAAATTAAGACTCCACGTTTGCATATCGGGTTTGACATTTTATATTGTTGCATCTTAAATAAATATTGTAACCCGTATAAGAGTATTTAGAGATCTATGTACTAAGTAATTTTTCTATCAAATGTTTTGAATATTGTTAGTACAATGATAATTGTGTAAATGTTCACTGTTTAGTACTAATGATGCGCTTATTTACAAGATAGAAATTGATCTCTTCTAGTAGATGTTTTTGGTTGTTGTATTTGTACTGGGTGGGTTACCATAAAGGAATGATTGGTATGAACAATAGGAAAGTGTTGTTCCTATTTCCTTATCATAAGAATAGTGTTCTTCTCAGCTATGTTTTTGTTATTATGCTTGTTTCGGGTAGGTCACAGTTGGTAGCTCTGAAAGGGAGCTATAGTGATGGTTGCAGGAGAAAAAAAATTATATAGTCTCTACTTTGAGACTTGGAGTAGACTATCCACACATGGAGTTGTATACATTATAGTATATATCCATATAATGAAGGTGAATAAGACGAAGTTAGAACCTTCTGAAAAGAAGGATATTTTTTGTTGGATACAGAGTGTTCCACATGGAGATTGATAGTAAGGAGCAGGTGGCTCCACCAGTGGTGAGGAAGAAGGTCCCTCCTAATACTAGTTCAGAGGAAGCTAGAGTATAGAGGGATTCAGACCTCAAGATCCAGTAGGGAGAAGAATCCTCCCAGAATAGTTCATTGGAGATCAGACTTCAGAAGATATAGAGGGAGAATATGGCTCCAAAGATTTTCTTGACTCAGATGGATTCATGTTTTAGAGGGAGATGATGCCTCCATATATTGTATAGACTCAAAGGGAGTCATGTTTCATAGGAAGCATGGTATTCCAAGATCATTGGATACTTGATGATATTTGTTTTAACCAAGAATATATAGAGTGATCTTATCTTAGAGAGTTTCAGTTGGATCAAGAGAGAGACAATTATTCATAGAGAGTCCCCCCCCTAGATCCAGGTGGGTGATCTTAAAACTTGGTGAGAATTTTCTTACATCCAAATTTTCAATGAAGAATATTTTGCTGACGGAATTGCATGTGAATAAGAGCTATTGGATTGATTAAAAATTCCTTGTTAATGAATACATTAACATAATAACATCAAATTGTCAAAATTAATGTGCATGCTTGTAAATAAAACTCTACTTATCCAAGTGAGAATGCATCAACATCACACACATACAACTTTGACAACAATGTGATAACAAATTTTACCAGACCCCCTAGCTACGTCTCCGAGTTCATGAAATTCATGAACCTGCTTTATTGATTCTTCTTGAAAGTGATATGCATAAACAAGCCTACAACCTGCTTCTCCTTTATAAATAAATATCATGAATCAACCAACTCTTCTTATTGACCTCCAAAAAGGGGTTTAAATAGAGTCTCCATCTAAAAACTACTTCAATATTTTTAGGAGACAAAATCTCTCAAGATCCCCTTAGTTAGGATCCTGACATATCTCAAGGGATTGGTTGGAGCATATCTCTCAACCATCCATCAAGATATCAAGTCTCCTTTAGACTAGGAACTAAAATCCTTCTTAGATTTTGCTCTAAATAATTTCATTTATAATGAAAAATACATTAATTTCATGAGAATCTAAGCTCAACAAGTATTAATCATTAAATTTTAATTTTTTTCCATTTCTCCCCTTTACTTCAACAAGACGTATCTCTAGCATATGAATTCGAATTTACCTCATTCAAAATTCATCATAAATCTCCTTGCGAGCTCTTTGTTGGATGGACAATGTTGGCAGTATTTGACATCAACTAAAAATGTGTCGACTATGAAGATACTCCTGGATTAGTGGGAGAGAGACATCTTATAGGCTTGAATGACACCTGTCATGATTTGAGGAGTATTTGAGGAGATGAGATATATCCTACTTATGTATACCTTACTACAGTGACAAAGGAGGCAACCAATCAGGAGGACTATGTATGGATTTTTTCTCAATCACAGAAGGAGCAATCAGTTAAGCAGACTAGACAACAAATCCTACTTCAATGACAAAGGTATTTGGCCTTAGAGTTCGATATGGAGGATATTGGCTAGATGTAATATGTTATTAGAGGTGTGATGATATCATATGAGATATTCCTCATTCATGGGATATTTATGAAATTTGATATGATGGACTGCAATTCCATAACTACATCTATGATGAAAAATCTGAAGAAGTTGAGTGATTCTTCTTCAGATTCATATTTGGTGGATTCCAAAACATACATGAAGTTGATTGGATCCTTGAAGTACCTGGTTAATTCCAGGCTATATATTTTCTTTGTAGTGAGTACCTTAAGCCAATATTTGGTTGAATCCAAGGCAGTTCTAGTGGGTGGATGCAAAGCATGGTACAAATGGATATGGATTTTCTTAGGTGATGAAGTGCGGCTGCATAGATATACATATTATGATTGAGTAGGGAGTGTAGTAGACATATTGATCACCTAAGGGTGTTTCTTCAACCTAGAATTAGTTACAAATTCTAGGATAAGTTGGAAGTAGGATTTTGTACCACTTACTACAATAGAGATGGAGTATGTCACAACTAGTGTCATAAGTCATGAAGTGGTGAAAATTTAGAAGCTTCTTGTAGGACTTCATCTGAGACATGGCACAAAAGGGAGAAGTGAAGCTCTAACACTTATCCACAATTGAGAATATTGCAAATATCCTCTGAGCATGTACATGTTGACTTGGCTGAGGAGGATCATACACAGGATTAGCCATGATGATTTATCTAGTGATGAGCATTGATGTTTCAACATTGATCATACATTATCCCAGATTGGTAATGCACGAGGCTATGCTAGTTCTTATATGACCAAGGGCGAACGATTCAGTCACTCATAGGGATTTTCTAGTGGTGAATGGCCCACGCATGTTGGTGGAATCAAGCATACATTCTCCGATATTGGTCATGCAAGGGGATATGCTAGTGCTGATATGACCAAGGGAGAATTACTCATTCACTTGCGGGGCTCTACTAGTGGTGAATGACATAGGTATGTTGATGTTCTCTAGGTTTGGGAAGACATTCTTTCTAGATTGGTCATGAACGGGTCTACACTAGTGTGGATATGAATAAAGGAGAATGAATCACTCATCCATGAGGATTTGATAGTGGTGAGTGGCCCATAAAAGCATCAGGAAGACAAAATCCTAGATTGGTCATGCACAGAGCTATGCTAGTGCTAGTATGACTAAGGGTACTGGTTCATTCAATCATGGGGATTTTATAGTGGTGAATGGCCTATGTGTAGTGCTTCTCATGTCAAGGAGTGGATGGAATTGAGATTCTGTCACATGCATATTTTTGGATGGATTTCATGTGCGAAGATGGCGCATCAACATGGTTCATGAAGACAACATTTCTATGACAAAATAAATACAAGTATGAAGAATGTCTCCCTCGTTGAGAGGGAGTGTTGGAGATTTTCAATTTTGAGTAGTCATTCTTCGCAAGAAAGTACAAGAAGACCCATCTCTACCATTACAAAATCCCTGGGAAGAAGTTGGAGACCCGGGAAGAGAAGTGGGCTCAACCGAAAAAACCATAAAATAATTGAACACCCATAAATAAGAATTTCACACTAGAATGACACCCAAATTAGTATAAATACATGAATGGATAATATCATTTGGACAATTAGACAATTCCTGCAATGTGCACAAGGAAGTTGCAACTGCAGTTTTTGTGTTATTTCGTTATATCTTTGTTCTGGTTGTCTTGGAGAGTGTGCTACACTTGGAGAAGCTCTTGCTTGGTTTCTCTTGGTTATCGTATTGAGGTTTCAGGTGTTGGTGATGCTAGCCTTGGGGAGGATATTCTTTGTATGGTATTTTGGCTATTGATGGTGATGTAATGGTAATATATTAGACTAAATTATTCTATAGAAAGGTTGTTTGGTTTTCTCCCAAGGATAGGTTTCCCAGGTAAAATCTTGTGTTCTTGTGTCTACTGTGCATGGTTAATAATAATAATAATAATAATAATAATAATAATTTATTTTTAAGGTCATGGCCAAGCAAGACACCAAATTAGTGTATCATAGCCCCTCTGATCAATGATTATATTGGTAAATTATATGAAGGAATACATACCCTACCCTCCTATGCATTTGAACATTGGACCTCTTAGGATATTTCTATATCTTGATATTTCCATTGAATTGTTATAGTTGATATTTTCAGTGCATAGTTATTCTATGATAATTGTTGTATGGAAGTGAATGTTGTTTTTAACAATAAGGAAATAACTATCAAGTGATGAGAATCATATAAACAACAACACAATCAAGAATTAGGCATGCTTATGGATATCATTAATCCATTGTCGGGCCAAAAAAACAATTTTTAGAGCCTTAAAAATACATTAAAAGTTTGAGACCTGAAAAACTGTAGAAAAAATGTCAATATGGGGAACCATTATGGGTCAGTGAAAGAGATGGTGACCACCAATATACACCTATATAAATTATCCCCCCCTTAGTAATAAATGATCCCCATTGCATTAAGTTCTTCCATCAGATGGGGAAACTTTTTCTAAATTTGAGTCCTTGTTAGCCATTTGCATTTGAAGAAGCTATCATGCTTTGATAACATAATAGAGTTGTATATTCTATTGGTGGGTGACCTTCATCTTGGATTTCGTGATTTGATCCATTATATCATGTTCAATGAATTTAGGGTTGAGTTTTGTAGGGGCTAAATTCTCATCCAAATCTGAGGTGTTCAATAAAGGTGGAAAATATTGTCAAATAAGATCCACATTAAATACTAAGTGTAAGAAAAGGAAAGCGAGAATACTCAATTCAAAATAATTCTCACTCACAGTCTTCGTGATGGTGTAAGGTCGATATAAGAGTGGTATAAACTTCCCATGGGGGCTTTTGAGGCAGTCTTTCTGCAAATGCAACCACAACTTATCACCAACATGAAACTTGTGTGGAACTTGATGTTGGTCCTAGCACTTATTGTACTTGGAATTTTCTTTTTACAGGATATAATTAACCTATTTTTGGATGTTATAGATCCATTCAACAAATTTGGCTACTATAGTTTCCTGGGTTTGATCATGGGAACATTTTTCTTGTGTAGATGCAATGGGAAGAGCTGTATCGATGGGGGATAGTAGATAGAATCCCAATAACACCTTAAAAGGTTGTTGACAATATAATTATGAGGGTATCTATTGTATCTATGTTGAACATATGGAGGTATCTCATCAAATTTATGTGGATGCTTGGATTTTTACATGTGTAATATATCCACAATCATCCCGTTGACCACCTCTCTTTACCTATCTATTTTGGGGTGGAAGGAAATCAATTTGGTCATATTGGTGTTCATTAGAGACCACAATTTATACTATAACATACTGATGAACATATTATCCATGTATGAAATAAATATCTTTGGTAGCCCAAAATAACCCAAACACTCTAAAAAAAGATCTTAGCAGTAGCTTCTACTATGATACTCTTCTTAGATTGTGCCAAAATATACATCTAAGAGAACTGATCGAAAACCCTAAAGACATTATCATTACCATACTTGATGTAGCGAAGAACTGACATGCAATCCATGGAGACTAACTTATAGGGATTCTCTAGGGTAGGTAGATGATAGTACAACCCTGTTGACGGACAAATTTGAATTGCCGTCAACTAGAAGAATAGATCTGGTCCAGGGTTGTCTAAATAACCCAAGCCATTTGGTGTAACCTATTCTGACAGGTTTAATGTCTCCGCTAGCCAACTAGGGTCCTAAACATAAAAAAATTAAATAAACTAACTAAATAAAAGATTCTAACAATCGACACAATAATTAACTTATAGGGATTCTCTAGGGTAGGTAGATGATAGTACAACCCTATTGACGAGCAAATTTGACTTGCCGTCAACTAGAAGAATAGATCTGGTCCAGGGTTGTCTAAATAACCCAAGCCATTGGGTGTAACCTATTCTGACGGGTTTAATGTCTCCACTAGCCAACTAGGATCCTAAAGATAGAAAAATGAAATAAACTGACTAAATAAAAGATTCTAACAATCGACACAATAATTACAAATATTTATCTAAGAATGTGAATATAAAAATGATTATGAACAGTTTATATACAATTTACAAGGTTTTCATGAAATCTTACAAAAATGAATGTTTGATAAAGTTTCTTAATCAAATATGAACAACACTTTTATTTTTATTTTTTTTAAAGATATTAAACAAATAAATAGTAAATGAATATGATTGAAACAATGACACAAAAACAATCAAAGATAATTAATGTAATCATCATTTCATTCATAAACAACTTAACTAAATAACACACATAATAACCTGTAGTTGATCAACGAAACTGATATTATCTTTCTGTGTTGTATGAGCTCCTACCTGTACTGTTGTTAAGGGAAACCTATAACAGAACAATACTATCACTTCCAGAATACATTCAAAGAAGTATTTAATATTGGAGTAAATTAATAACAACAGGAAGACAACTAATTAAAAATCATGTGATCTTAAGATAATCAATATTTAAGAACGAAAGAAAACTCAATTCTGAGTACTGATATTATCCATCATTTAACATTATAAATAAATTCCACAATAATCAAATGATCAATTGATCATACATAAAAAATGGAATAAGAAATTATGGACAACTTATAACATTTAATAGTATGAAAACACCATATGATGACAAGCTAAAGCTAGAACCAACCATAATAATATTTTCATAATACAACATTAATGAAAGAACGAAGTGGAATAAGCGTCACATAGTTCTAAAGACAAAGATGAATTTATTTCTCATATTCTTTCTCAAAATCACATGCCCAGACTGTAGTCCTGGAAGAAATTTTCGGATAATACACTCTTAAATATAGAAAAAATTAATTAATACATAAATGATAGCAATTAATTATGTATTGATAAAAAAGACTAAAGCTAATTTAAACCAATGCATAATCAATTATTAAAAGAATATGAAGATATTATAATGAAAATAAAACCATTTCACTCACAGGACAAAAGCCATTAAGCAACCTGAAATTCCATATTTTTCTTTGAAAACACTCGTCCATTCTCCCAAAGATTCTAGCCATCCATTACTCCATTTGAAAAGAAGAAAAGTTTACAAAATGAATAATATACAAAAGATAAAGGATAAAATTCCTCCTCTCCAATTCTTGGATCCTGGCTCTGAACTTTCTCATATATTTATACAATGAATGAACAGTCTGTGTGTCACTATTAATTTCTGCTACCTAAATTGTGTCTCGTAAAGAGACACAAATATCTCTCAAATCATGCATTTGTTTGAGAAAATTTCTATGGGGAAGGTAAATGGGTCCATTTGGGAAATTGGTTTTCAATCGTTTCTTGAAAATCCTCACGGTTTGGTTGCAATCAGTCCTGCAAAATCGCCTGTCTCATCTTGATGCCTTTCCAAATTTTATCTGTTGTTGTTCATAAAATTATTTGTAGCAATCCAATATTATTTTTGGATGAATCATTTTGAACGTATTTGGATAATAAAATCAAGCCATGATCAGATCCATACCAAATAAATGATAATAGAAACCAGTGAAACAAAAAGAAACCTAAATTAATAACCTAAAAATTGTGAATAAAACAAAATCTAGAGCAATAAAATAAAAAAATTAATTTAAAATAACTATAAGTTCTAAACAAACATTGTTTATAATTTCCTTTCAAAATGATCTTAAAATTTTAGAAGCTTCAAGTTAATGGAGAAGAAAAAAATATTAATTTTGGTTTTTAACAAAATCAAACAAATGATAGATAATTTTTTTTTTTTTAATTAATGGTTTTCTTTTGAAATGAGATGCAAAATGAAAAAAAAATTAATTAATTACTATCACCAAATGATTTCATGAAAATGAGAAACCAACCAAGATATTATTTGATGAAGTATTGAACACATTATTCAAAATATTCAAACTTGCTAATGAGCAAAAGAAAGAACACATAATCATAATTTAAATGAATGTAAACAGTTGATAAAAATTAATGTTTTTGTTTAAATTGATATTTCTATGCTCATTTCTAAATTTTGACATGTACTCTTGTAATGAATGTCTCATACTATAGTGAATGTCTTAAGTTTGTCTCAAAGCAAGCCAAGGTATGGAACTATTTGAAAATATTGATTCTATAGCTCATCATAATTATCAAGATTCTAATGTGGTCCCTTTAAATTTTGTAAACATTTAGGGGTAGTTTTTGGGGCCCAACAAATGGCGACTTACTAGATGAAGAAGTGATATCTGATCTAGTAAGATTTCATCCCAGGAAGAAAATAATAAGACTGATAAAAGGATTTAAGCTCCCTGAAATAAATTCACTCTGAGATCATATGGTATTAGGATAAGCTCAATGTTATAACCAGACAATAGAATTTTCTTTGAAGGGGATTATAACCTGAAATAATGTCTTAATCAAAGAGTCACGATATTTATAAAAGAACTTCAATACCATTGACAGAAACACTGCTGCCGGCAGGCGTCCATAGCCTCGACAGGGATTTCATTTAACCCATTCAAATGCTTTAATCCCATCCAATAGTTGTATCCACATGATGTATACTTCCATAAAAGTTAATTTAAAAACATATACCTGCTACCTCTCGACCCGACATTGCTTCATTGCTAGAAGACCTGTTTAGTACCCCAATGAAGTTGTCTTGGTATCATGTGTGCATTTACCCACTGCCAATGAGCTTTTTCAGTACCCTGACGAGTTTAGACACACTTCCCACACATAAGTTCTTTCAACCCTCTTATGCCATTTTTAAATAGTAATACAATTATAGATTTCTTGATGACAAAGAGATCAGGGTGATACTAGAGGTTAATTGCAATATAGGTGAATAGTTGATCATGTTATTTATTTTCTTTCAAAACTAGAAGTTTTATCATGGTTTAGATATTTTAGATTTCATTTAAGAAATCATCTAGAGAATGGGGAAACACCTAAAAGTGATTCCTTAAGAATATGGATGGCGTAAAAAGTTTAACAATCATCGTAATTCTCAAAGATTTAAACCATATCTCTGGTGTAATACTCTGGCAAAGACAATTTGAGGACAAAATGAAAGTAACAATTGACTTAAAAATCAATTTTCTGAGCTATATCTTAATATCTGGACCTCTTTGAACTTATTTCAATTTGCTTTAAAACCACAAGTCTTAAAATAAATGCTTCCTTTGACAATAGTTCTTTGATCAGAAATATATTGATTCAAAAAGATAGATAAGAAGGAAACTCATTCAAAGAAATCAAAGAAAGCAAAAAACACACAACAAACCAAATCAAATTTTATTAATGGGATTCAAAATCAGAAGTACACAAAATCAAAACAACAAAATAAAAATTTTCCAGAAACCATTTTGGCCAAAGATAAACTTGAGCTTTTGGATCCACTAGCATCTCACTATAAAATAAAGGAATAAATAAATCATATAAAATATCATATGCGAGCAAGTTCTTTTCTTAATATAGCGATTCATGAGATGCTACTTTGACCAAGCATTATTATTCAAAATAAAAGAGACTAAAAGAAAATAAAAAAATCCTTATCAAGATGAGTGCAGTTCTACTCGTGGCACCTTGGGTCAAGTTGGAATTGATAGTTCAAATTGACTTATCTCTTTACTTTCCATTTAAAATTTCATGATGATACTGCATTTTTGAAAAAAAAATTTCAAAGAAAAGAAGAGAGAAAAAGATTTAAAGTGGACTTCCCTGGCAACATTCATACTATGGTTCTCTTGGTGTACCCACTTGTGTTCATAACTGCATTATTACGCAAAGAAATATTGAGAAAGCAAACTAAAGGAAACCTACTCCTAAACCTACTCTAAACTACTAAATAGATCAAAATTCTAAGTAAAATCATATTTCCAGTGCATCCACAAGAGCATCTTCAATCCTGTAAGGCATAGGAAGTCGAAAATCAGAATAAAAGACTGTAGTATTTGCGGATACAAAAGAAATATGTCATTCTTACCTCCTATATATTCTTTTAAAAACAAAAAAAGAACGACCTTACCATTATTTTGAAACTTCTTGATGTATGAATCCTCCAACCATTCTGCAATCTGGTCGTGATATGAGTCATAATGGCATGTAAGAGTGTAAGTAAGTTTGGAAAACTTTTCAATATTATGGGGACCTGACATAACCATCAACCAATGCCGAAATGCCCCATCCTCCTGACAATTCTCCAAGTGTTCATCAATTTCTTCACATGGAGGATCTAAAAAAATCATGTAATGCTTACTTCCTAGATATTTAGGTAGAAACAAAGCAAGCACAACTTTATCTTTATTATGAATATATTTAGGTAGAAACAAAGCAAGCACGACTTTATCTTTATTATGAAGATATTTTAGATACAAATCTTCAAGCCATTGTAAGATCCTTGCATAACAATTAGGATGAAAACTATGACTTTGATGAAATGGATATATCAATGGGGAACACATCATAAGAGGATTCATGACATCAGTTAGATTATTCGTTTGAGCGATTACTTTGATGCGATCGATCGTTTCAAAATGTGAAGCATAAACATTAAAATTTGAACTAATCAAAGAACGAATATGCAATTTAGAATATTCGATCTCCATAAGGATGAGTGGATTTTGTTTTTCAAAAATAAATCATGTAAAACCATCTTGCAACATGTCATTTTTCCATTCGAGTGACGAAAGTGAAAGAGCATCAAATCCAACTTCATAAATATTATGTTTGGAATTAATTTCACCAAATTTCGGCATATCGAAAAGATATGATTGTGATGGAAAAGAGTAAGATAATGTGGGTAAAGTATCAGGTCCACCAGAATATAAGAAGAGATCAGGATATAAAGAGTAAAAGGAATCATAAATGAACACATGAAAATAATCTCTTGAGCTATGATATTTAACAATGGTATTCCCAAGACATTCTTCTTCACTTTCCTTAAAAATTTCACTCTGTATTGGTGATAAATTCTTCAGCATATTATGATGATCTAAATTTGTCTCCTGTATGATAGATAATTCAAAACTTTCATGACAAACATCTAATATTTCTTGTGGATAAGGTATGATTTGTGGATGAAGGTTTAAGTTTTCTTCTTCAAATTGCAAATGTACATCTCTAATCAGTTTCATAGGAATGTTAGAATACTTAAGATCATTTTCATCACCTAAGTGTTCTTGAATAACTGAACTTAAGTACTGATTAGAGAAAGAGTTAGATGAATATGGGCATTCACCTTCACCCAACATCAAATCTTCTTTCACGATGGTCGAGGACTGAATATGCAATGATTCAGAGAAAAAACTAGTTTGATTTTTAGTAAGAACATTTTCAATAGATTCTACCTCCCTTGCTTGTTGAAATTTTTTGGATGGATTCATCTAATCCTATAAACAAAATTCTTCTCGATATTGAGTGATAGGATTTGTATCTGATTCATCATTTGTGATTGAATATGACTAGATGAAAGGAATGCAAGCATCATAGAGGAGATTTAGTACAAATGACATGTCATCAATATTAAATTTACAGAGAACATGATGGATTATTGTTGAAAATCCTTCTGTAGATGAATTTTCATTGATTAGTAGAGTCTAAAATTATTCACATAATTGATTGTAATCATAGTTTTGAAAATCATCTAAAAAATCATCTACAAATTGAAACCAATCAATAATGTGATATGCGGGAAAAGAGTCAAACCAATGTTTAATCCAACCCCTAAAAGTAAAAGAAAACAATCTGCATAAAACCTTTAAATTAGAAATATCATGCTTGATGCATTTACACCAAAACGTGTTAATATGGTCTTTTGCAGATACATCCCTCCCACCATCAAAAGTGAGTTTGGAAAAGCGAGAAATTGTCTTGTTGGGAATATCAGGTAATGAGAAGTGGAAATCATGTTCCAACACAATGATTTGGGGAGCCATGGGGAATCAAATACATTCAAAACAAAGACTCCTACAAACCCAACTTGTCCATTTGGATTTCCTTCTAGAGCATTTCAATATGACATAAAAGAAGGATTTATACATCTAGAATTATGAAAGGCTAAGGGGTGAAACATTTAATCATTGAATTTACTCAACCCTCCTTCTATTTCCATTTGTTGATGGGCGTAAGTGACACACTGTCAACTGGAAGGATAGACCCAGTCCAGGGTTGTCTAAATAACCCAAGCCGTTTGGTGTAACCTATTCTGACGGGTGTAATGGCTTCGTTAGCCAGTTAGGGTCCTAAAGATAGAAAAATGAAATAAAATAACTAAAGAAAAGATTCTAACAATCGACACAATAATTACAAATATTTATCTAAGAATGTGAATATACAAATGATTAAGAACAGTTTATATACAATTTAAAAGGTTTGCATGAAATCTTGCGAAAATGATTGTTTGATAAAGTTTATGAATCAAATATTAACAACACTTTTTTTTTTTTTAAGATGTTAAACAAATAAATACTAAATGAATACAATTGAAACAGTGACACAAAAATAGTCAAAGCTAATTAATGTAATCATCATTTCATTCATAAACAACTTAACTAAATAACACATAGAACAACCTGTAGCTGATCAACGAAAATTGTATTATCTTTCTGTGTTGTATGAGCTCCTGCCTATACTGTTGTTAAGGGAAACCTATAACAGAACAATACTAGCACTTCTAGAATACATTCAAAGAAGTATTTGATACTGGAGTAAATTAATAACAGTAGGAAGACAAGTAATTAAAAATCATGTGATCTTAAGATAATCAATATTTAAGAACGAAAGAAAACTCAATTCTGAGTATTGATATTATCCATCATTTAACATTAGAAATAAATTCCACAATAATCAAATGATCGATTGATCACACATAAAAAATGGAATAAGAAATTATGGACAACATATAACATTTAACAGTATGAAAACACCATATAATGACAAGCTAAAGCTAAAATCAACCATAATAATATTCTCATAATACAACAATAATGAAAGAACGAAATGGAATAATTATCACACAAGTCTAAAGCCAAAGATGAATTGCTTTCCCATATTCTTTCTCAAAATCACATGCCCATACTATAGTCCTGGAAGAATTTTTGGGATAATAGACTCTTAGAGATGGAAAAAATTAAATAATACATAAATGATAGCAATTAATTATTTATTGATAAAAAATACTAAAGCTAATTTAAATCAATGCATAATCAATTATTAAAAGAATATGAAGATATTATAATGAAAATAAAACCATTTTACTCACAGGACAAAAGCCATTAAGGAACCTGGAATTCCATATTCTTCTTTGAAAATACTCGTCCATTCTCCCAAAGATTCCAGCCATCCATTACTCCATTTGAAAAGAAGAAAAATTTACAAAATGAATAATATACAAAAGAGAAAGGATAAAATTCCTCCTCTCCAATTCTTGGATCCTGGCTCTGAACTTTCTTATATATTTATAGAATGAATGAACAGTCCAGGCGTCACTATGAATTTCCATCACTCTAAATTTGCCTCGTAAAGAGACACAACTATCTCTCAAATCATGCATTTTTTGGGGAAAATGTCTACCAAGGAAGGTAAACGGGTCCATTTGGGAAATGGTTTTCCAACCGTTTTTTAAAATCCTCACGGTTTGGCTACAATCAGTCCTGCAAAATCGCATGTCTGATCTTGATGCCTTTCCAAATTTTATATGTTGCTACTCATAAAATTATTTGTAGAAATCCAATATTATTTTTGGATCAATCATATTAAATGTATTTGGATAATAAAATCAATCCATGATCATATCCATACTAAATAACTGATAATAGAAACCCGTGAAACAAAAAAAAATCTAAAAATTGTGAATAAAACAAAATCTAGAACAATAAAATAAAAAATGAATTTAAACTAACTATAAGTGTTGATATTGAGAGGGGGGTGAATCAATATCAAGTACAATTTAAAACCATTTTCAACTTATACTTAAACCATTCAACTATATCCAATGAGCAATGAACAATAGTATAAGAGTTACACCAATACACCACAATACACCAAGCACAATATATGAGAAATAATCAATAGTTATTGTTCAAGGAAAGTAATGACTTCCAAAGGTAGCTATAGCTTCCAAATGTAAAGGGAGGGATAAACCTCCAAGAATAAGATACAATCCTCCAATATCAAGAGAGAGTTGAACTCTCCATCCTTGCCCCTTCCTTCCACCCAAGAATATAGGAGAGATAATAAAACTTTACATTAAATCATCACCATCAACCAATCATAACATAGAACCTGATAATGCTTCCTGAGACTTCTTCAATTTATGCAATTCTTCAATTCTTGGAGTACTCTGATCCTATAGATAATATTACTCAATGTATTCTCTGAAACTCCTCCAATTTTCACTCCTTGAATCCTCCCCCAAAAAATGTTATAGAAAGAATGGTAGACTTTATTCATTTCTGGTCTATTCAGGAGAGTGAACTTGCACATAATTCCCCATGCTCAATAATTAACATCCGATTCTAAAAATTGTAAAAAAGAAACTAAATTCCGTACTCTTTCCAATGAAATTTGTCCCACTTCATTTGGATTCTTGATGAAGAAGTTATGATTGTTTTACCTGGAACACCTATTTATTGACTTGCTTCAGGACTGGTCACAAACCCTATCTTCCATAGAGTGTATCTCCATAATTATAGTGAATCAAGAGATGAACTTTTTACCATAGGTACCTTGATATGTCTTCTCAATACCATAGCGATTTCACCATCTGAATCGTTCTAGAAAAAAAATTATATAAAAAATGGTAAGATGACCTGAGAATAACATACCTTAAAACACATCACCAAAATACTTCATCCTTCCTTGACATCCGGCCTTTTTTTCTTCTTATTACCTCTGAAATTTGGCTTGTATCAAATGAATGTATAATGATGTTTTTTAATACCATTTATGTCACTTCCTTTTAACATTAGGGCCGACCTGAAACTTTCTTATTTTGTAATTCTTTTCTTTAATTATCTTCAGGGCCTACATGTACTTCCTTATTCAATTCACTTTGTCATCTTCAAAAATTCATTTCTTTTCAACCATGAGGATCCACATGACGTGCCACATGCCACCGGAAACAACATGATGTATACTATCCATCCATGGGTGTTGTATCTGCATGTGAATTTTCCTTCATGTCCAAATACCTTCATCAATCTTTTGGTCCAAAACCCATGACTAGGGTTGACATCAATGACAACAACCAATCTTCCAACAATATCCCCCTTTGTCATTGATGGAAACACTCATGCTCCCCCTATCATTATGATCCCAATTTCTCTACCCCTTTGACATCAATGCCAAAGGGTATGGATTCTCCCCCTGATTTTAATGGCAAAAGGTAACCTTCTTCTTTGGGTCTACTCCCCCTAAACATGTGGCACTCAATAATACTTCATCCTTATTTTTGGTTTTTGGGACTTTTTCTTCCTTGGAATCCTTTTGTGTGGCTTCTGTCTTCTCTCTCTTCTTCATGTCTAGGATGTATATGTTGTTCGGTCTTCTTGTTGCAGTTGCAACCAATCTTCCTGAGTCATTTTCTCTGATTTTACATTTTCGGGAGTCAAACGTAAGAGTGTATCCTTTATCACATGTTTTGCTGACACTGAGGAGATTATGCTTCAAATATTCAACCAATGGGACTTTTTATGCTTTTACATTTTCACTTCCAAGCTTTAAAGTTCCTTTTCCAAGTATTTTACTAGATGAGTCATCTCCAAATGCAACATTTCCACCCTTTTTCTTCAAGCTGACAAATTTGCTTTGATCTCCGGTCATATGAGATGAGCAACCAATGTCTATGAACCATTCATATTCTTCTTTGCATTCTTTAGCGACTAATTCTATTCAACAATTTTCATTATGTGGAATTTATTTCCTTTTCCATGCTATAGTTGGTATGCAGACATTTGGCATATGATTATCTTCCTTCATCTCTTTGCAATTTTGTGCTTTGTGACCAAGATTATTGCACTTGTAACATACAATATTTTGATCCATTAATGGGTCAAATGGATTATAATTTATATTGAAAGGTCTACGAACATTTTCATATCTACTATTTTCACCATTCATGTAGCTTGCTTAGTTATTCCTTTCATTGATTCTACAATTGATTGCCTTGCGTCCAAAATTTCCACAATTATAACAATGTCCAAGAAAGAAATTTTTATACCTAGGCATAAGTGATCTTCTTTGTGGTGTGGTCCATCTGGGTTCATGATCTATTCTTCTGTAGTTTCCTTCATAATGATTTCTTTCATACCTGATGGGAGAGGATCTTCTTGATGTCTCATTCCTTCTAAATTCTAGTTTTCTATCTTGTTGTTCAACTTGTTCTAGAGTGTGGGTTTCATCATTTTCAACTTCCTTCTCTTGTTTTGTTGTCTTCAAACTGTCATTGTATCCTATTCCTGTCTTGTCATTTGGAGATCTTTGACTGCTAAGGATCTCATCTAATTTTTTAGTCCTTTGTTCGAACTTCTTCAACCTTTTTGTTGTCAATAGTAGCTCCCCTTTTGTGTGATCCAATTCTGCTTTCAATTTCTCATAATCTTCTAATTGTTCCTTCAAGCTATTAATGGTCTTTTCAATCTTGTAGTTCTCTTATTCACAACTACTTAATTCACCTTTTAGTATTATGTTTGTGTTTCTAATCTTTCTATTTTTAGTTTCAACATGCTTCAACATTTCAAGATTCTCATCTTCTTGTTCACTCTTTGCATTGTCTTTGTATCCCCAAAAGGAATCAATGTTGGTTTCTTCATCTGAATCTTCTTCACAAATGATTTCTTATTCTTTAGAATTCTTATGATCATCATCCCAGGTTTCTTGGGTTATGAATAATACTTCTCCTCCATTATTATCTTCTTCATCACTCTCATCTGAGGAGATGTCATGATCCTTAGAGTAGAATCTCTTTTTATTGTTCAGACTTCTCCTTTTATAGTAACAGTTTTCAACAATATGTCCTATTCTACCATAATTAAAGCATTTGAGAGGAGACTTACCTTTGTGTCTTCCATTTCCTTTCTGGAACCTTCTTACGACATTTTCTATCTCTTCATTAAGGTCATTATCCTTGTCTTTTGTCTTCTTTATGGATTTAAAGGCTGCTTCATTGTTTGTCTGGTCACTTTCTGTACCTATTCTCATTTCATATGCCATAAGAGTCACATGTAATTCATCCATTTTCATTTTGGTCAAATCCCTAGTTTCTTCAATGGTAGAGACCTTAGCATCATACTTCAAGAGAAGTGTTCTCAACACTTTTTGTACAACCAATGATTCATCGATCTCTTCACCTAATCCTTTGATAGCATTAAAAACTTCATCAAATATAAGAAGATAGATTGCAATATCTTCCTTTTCATTCATCTTCAAATTTTCAAATTCCTCTCTATGTCGATGAAGCATGACCTGCTTAAATTTTGGATCACCTTCATAGATATTCTTGAGTTTGTCCCATACCTCTTTAGAAGTGTTGCATCCCATCACTTTTCTAGCAATGGTTGGTGCCAATGGTGCTAGAATAACATGTATGTATTTTGAATTACAACTCATAAGCTTCTTCTCATTTCGATCGGTTGGAGCATTATTTGGGATTACATAGCCATTTACAATTGAGTACCAAATGTCTACTCCCAAAGCCGTTAGGTAAGTTTTCACTCTATCACTCCAGTATGCATAATTTCTTCCATCAAATTTTTGAATCCCATTTGAAATGTGCTCATGGTCATCCATCTCTGCTTAGGATTCTCCTTCCAGTGGTTAAGTTGTTATGAAGGCAACCTGCTCTGATACCAATTGTTGATACTGAAAGGGGGGTGAATCAGTATCAAGAACAATTTAAAACCTTTTTCAACTTATAATTAAACCATTCAACTATATCCAATGATCAATAAACAATAGTATAAGAGTTACACCAATACACCACAATACACCATGCACAATATGTGAGAAATAATCAATAGCTATTGTTCAAGGGAAGTAATGACTTCCAAAGGTAGCTACAGCTTCCAAATGTAAAGGGAGGGATAAACCTCCAAGAGGAAGATATGATCCTCCAATATCAAGAGAGATTTGAACTCTCCATCCTTTCCCCTTCCTTCCACCCAACAATATATGAGAGATAATAAAAATTTACATTAAATCATCACTATCAACCAATCATCACATAGAACCTAATAATGCTTCTTGAGACTTCTTCAATTTCTGCAATTCTTGGAGTACTATGATCTTTTCGATAATATTATTCAATGAATTCTCTAAAAATCCTCCAATTTTCACTCCTTGAATCCTCCCCAAAAAGAGCTTATAGAAAGAATGGTAGACTTTATTCAATTCTGGTCTATTCAGGAGAGTGAACTTGCACAAAATTCCCCATGCTCAATAATTAATATCTGATTCTAAAACTCATACACAAGAAACTAAATTCATTGCTCTTTCCAATGAAATTTGTCCCACTTCATTTGGATTCTTGATGAAGAAGTTATGATTTTTGTACTCGGAACACCTATTTATTGACTAGCTTCAGGACTGGTCACAAACCCTATCTTCCACAGAGTGTATCTCCATAATTATAGCGAATCAAGAGCTGAAATTTTTACCAAAGGTACCTTGATATGGATTCTCAATACCATAGAGATTTCACCATCTGAATCATTCTAGAAGAAAATGTATAGCAAAAATGGTAGGATGACTTGAAAATAACATACCTTAGAACACATCACCAAAAGACTTCATCCTCCCTTGAAATCCGACCTTTGTTTCTTCTTGTTACCTCTAAAATTTGAATTGTATCAAATGAATGTATAATGATGTTTATTTATACCATTTATGACACTTCCTTTTAACATTAGGGACGACCTGAGACTTTTTTATTTTGTAATTCTTTTCTTTAATTATCTTCAGAGCCTACATGTACCTCCTTATTCAATTCACTTTGTCATATTCAAAAATTCATTTATTTTCAACCATGAGTATCCATGTGACGTGCCACATACCACCAGAAACAACATGATGTATACTATCCATCCATGGGTGTTGTATCTGGATGTGAATTTTCCTTCATGTCCAAATACCTTCATCAATATTGCAGTCCAAAATCCATGACTAGGGTTAACATCAATGACAACAACCAATCTTCCAACAATAAGTTCTAAACGAACATTGTTTATAATTTCCTTTCAAATATGATCTTAAAATTCTAGAAGCTTCAAGTTAATGGAGAAGAAAAAAATATTAATTTTGGTTTTTAACAAAATCAAACAAATGATAGATAATTCTTTTTTTTATTATTATTATTAGTTTTATTTTGAAATGAGATACAAAATGATTTTTTTTTTTAATTAATTACTATCACCAAATGATTTCATGAAAATGAGAAACCAACCAAGATATTATTTGATGAAATATTGAACACATTATTCAAAATAGTCAAACTTGCTAATGAACAAAAGAAATAACACATAATCATAATTTAAACTAAAGTAAACAGTTGATAAAAATTAACGTTTTTGTTTAAATTGAGATTTATATGCTTGTTTCTAAATTTTGACATATAATCTTGTAATGAATGTCTCATACTATAGTGAATGTCTTAAGTTTGTCTCAAAGAAAGCCAAGTTATGGAACTATTTGAAAATGATGATTCTGTAGATCATCATAATCGCCCTTTAAATTTTATAAACATTTCGGGGGAGTTGTTGGGGCCCAACAAATGACGAATTACTGGGTGAAGCAGTTATCTCTGATATGGTAAGATTTCATCTCAGGAAAAAAAGAATAAGACTGATAAAAGGATTTAAGCTCCCTGAAATAAATTCACTTTGAGATCATATGGTATTAGGATAAGCTCAATGTTATAACCAGACAATAGAATTTTCTTTGCAGGGGATTATAACCTGAAATAATTTCTTAATCAAAAAGTCATGATGTTTATAAAAGAACTTCTATACCATTGACAGAGCCACTGCTGCCAGCAGGCGTCCATAGACTCGACAGGGATGTCATTTAACCCACTCAAATGCTTTAATCCCATCCAATAGTTGTATCCACATGATGTATAATTCCACAAAATTTAATTTAAAAACATATACCTACTACCCCTCGAACCAACATTGCTTCATTGCCAGCAGACCTATTCAGTACCACGACGAAGTTGTCTTTGTATCATGTGTGCATTTACCTGCTACGAGCGAGCCTATTCAGTACCCTGAGGGGTTTACACACACTTCCCACACATAAGCGCTTTCAACCCTCTTATGCCACTTTTAAATAGAAATACAATTATAGATTTCTTGATGACAAAGAGAGCGTGATATTGGAGGTTAATTGCAATACATGTGAATAGTTGATCACGTTATTTATTTTCGTTCAAAATTGGAAGTTTTCTCATGGTTTAGATATTTTAGATTTCATTTAAGAAATCATCTAGAGAATGGGGAAGCACTTAAAAGTGATTCATTAAGAATATGGATGGCATAAAAAGTTTAAAGTCATCATAATTCTCAAATATTTAAACCATATCTCTGGTGTAATACTCTGGAAAAGACAATTTGAGGACAAAATGAAAGTGACAATTGACTTAAAAATCAATTGTCTGAGCTATATCTTAATACGAGGACCTCTTTGAACTTATTTCAATTTGCTTTAAAAACAAAAGTCTTAAAATAAATGTTTCCTTCGACAATAGCTCTTTGATCAGAAATATATTGATTCAAAAAGAAAGATAAGAAGGAAACTCATTCAAAGAAATCAAAGAAAACAAAAACCACACAACAAACCAAATCAAATTTTATTAATGAGATTCAAAATCAGAAGTACAGAAAATCAAAACAACAAAAGAAAACTTTTCAAGAAATGATTTTGGCCAAAGATAAACTTGTGTAACGAACCGCCTTGTTACGACAACCATTGGTAGTAGGTGCAATTTTTTTTTTTTGTGTTTACGGTGTGTGCGCGCGTGTAGAAGTAGAAACATACTGAACGACACAATGCCACTCGACAAACAATAAGACTCAACCACGAAGTTCAACACAAGAAGACTGGAAGCCTCAACAAGAATCTACAACAAATACAACCATACGCAGAGGCGCACAACGCAGACCTTTTAGCGACAAGTAAAACCGACTGCTAAATACGACTGACCCCCCCCCGCCTGTCCTACCCTGCAAGGTTAGGACCTCCAAGACACATAATCAACGCTCAAGCCCAGGTTCCCATCGCTTTTAACCATTTTAAGGTCTCAGGGCTGGCGGCTGTTCTGAGGAACATGGAGGTGTCTACATCCCGCCCAACACAACACACCAAGCAACTAACCGAATACAAACAAAAACAATGTAAAAGAGAATAACAATACGCCCCTTACGGATGGCGCGTGATAAGAGGACTCCGACAACAACCCAAATTCAATATTAATTAATTGCACAACAACCGTTGTTACTAACTCTGAGTCATTTAATGCATATAAATTCGGGCCTCCACTAAGTATGTCTTATCAATGCAAAGAGGCTACGCTAACGTCACAACAAGATATCCATATCATCTCCTTTCTGAATACAATAGCATTGGAATAAATAAGGGTCCTACGCTTCAACTCTAAACTTGCCATCTTGTATTCAAGGTAGGAACACAATTTCCTGTTTCATCAATACATGACCATTGCGAATCCATAAACATTAATTCCCTGACATTGGTATGCCACAACATTTACCTTCACCTAATTTAAAATTATCAGCATTTTGGATATATCATACCACCCTAATTATACTGACAATATATAACCCTTACCATACCTTTAAATGACATTATTGAAACTATCCTATTTATAATGACAAGATACAACCAATACATTGCCTTAAATGACATTATTGAACTATCCGAATTACAAGTGACAAGATACAACCATTACAATACTTTAATGATATTACTTAAATAACAACATTTTAAAAGGGGGCCCTATATGAGATATTTAAAATGTCAACTATATAACAACACTTAAAAGGACAAGCAACATCCTAACTAAATAACATCAGTATACCAATAATTGACAGTACCATTACATATTTTAAAAAGGAGGGCAACATGGAAACTAACCATATTAAATCTCAATAAATAAGAGGACAATATAGTAATATGTTACGTATAGCATTTTTTTGATTGGAAGGATGTAATGTTAGAGAGCTAGTAAGAATGAGGTAAGATTTTTGAAAGTCAAGAAACTAGAAAAGGGTTTTATAGAAAAGATAGCAGAAGAAACGAATTGAAATAAAACTAAAAACTGGAAGAAGCCATTAAAAAGGCGTTGGCCATTAATAGAGTTTAAGAATTTGAAATGGTGAAGTTTTTAAAATGACTAATCCTTAACTATTTTAAAATATTACAATTTATGTTATTGAAGAAATAGGCTAACGTTATTCTGAAGTGCTCCCATCGTAAAAATCAAGACTTAACTAAGTTCCTTTGCGTTCAAAGTTTACTGTTATTAATAGCTCCCAATAATGTCTTTTGGGCATTCCATAACACGGAATAAAGAATCCGGATTTGAACTGGGTCAGATTAGGTAAATTTGGCCAATTTTCTTAGATCAAAAACATAACATGTTAATAAAATGTGTATGTAAGTTGAAGTTTTGACTATAAAAAAAATAACAAAAATTCAACCAGTTTAGTCAACTAAGATTCAGTTGTTGTTTAAATCAACTACTCAAATTAGAAACTAACTAAGGAACTAAACCCAACAGTTACTACAGAGTTCAGCCAAAATGAGTGACGTTGTCCTTAAACAAGAAGCACAATAATTTCAGGGCATCAACAACAATAACCCCCAAAAGGGACCACTGTCACAGAGTTAAAGGAGGTCGACAGGGAATTTAAAGGAGGCCGTGCAGTAAGGCGAAACTTCTGCCCTCGGTGGTTGGGTCAACAGGTCAGCAGGCAATACTTCCACTGACCAGTGCACTACTCAACGTTTAAAACAAAAGGGGAGGAAGGGCATATCGCTACTACGCAACAGGAAAAACGCAAATGTAAATCACCTGTATACGCAATCGGAATATCCTTTAAACGCAGAAGAAATATCATTAGGACAAAACTGAAGAACGCAACCGATCTACTGCCCTTCTGAAGGGAACTCACAGTCAAACGCAGCCCAATTAAATGATAAAACGCGCAGATCTGTAAAACGCCTGCAGCGTGAAGCACGCACTCAGTCAAATAAAAAAAAAACGATCGGATTTACACTCAAACGCAAAGGAAATAACATGCCCAGGTGGATTGGGGGACGCCCAGCAGTAATAAACACAGATCGAATAAGGTGCAGACCAGTTAACAAAAAAACTCGAACGGTAACGGAAATCGGGCTGTATTCTGTTGGATCATGTTGTCATTGATGCAATGGTTTGATTACTTGGGAGATTGTTGGATGATATGTCATTGATGTAAATGGTTTGGTTTGATTGATGTCATTGGTTGATGCCAAGTAATTGATTGATATGATTCCATTGATGAGAATGTTATATGTCCAAGTGGAAACCAATCGATGCAAAGGTAAACAAATGGATGAACTCCAAAGTGGTCCCCTTATGGTGAAAGCCCTCACGGGAAGACGCTTTGCGGATT
>ML794743.1:29780-45639 GCA_009831015.1 Picea engelmannii | reverse complement strand
GCTCACATCTAACTGGTTATAAATGACAACAATGGGTAATGAATAAATGTTGAATGCTAATTGATGAGTTTTTGTGCAAGAGGGAATTTTTGGGAAAAAGAGCCCCACACTCATTCACCCCCCCTCTAAGTGTGGTAGGTGTGCCAACATATTCAACTATAATTCGATTTGGTGTTCACCTTTTGCACGCAGACTCCGACCATTAAAACGAGATGTACGGGAAGCACACAGTTTTCATTTGTATTTCCATTGAAAAATGCAGAACCCCCAACGATTAAATGGAAAGGTAAGGGAATTCGAATGGCACACGGATTGCCAGTTGTATTGTCAATGAAGGAGAAAGAAAAAAAAAACACAGAACCCCAACGATTAAAAGGAAATGTAAGGAAGGCACACAGATTGCAATTAGATCGGGTTTCCAGTAACGCGCAGATCGTAGCAATCAACGAAATTAATGGGATTCGTTCTAGAAGAGAGCGTCCACAGAACAGAAGCAGGAACGCACTGTATAAATATAAAATCGAACATTAACCCCAACGGAAACGCCCAATACACTGTGGCAACGCCAGAACAAAAAGAAAATGCAGCTCATTTACCCCTTAAAACGCAGACAAACCCCCAAAGGCATTGCCAGCAGATGACGAAATGACAGAAGATAAATTGCATGCCAGGTTACAATGATTTACCAGAAGATAACATTTGTCAGGAGTTCTCTAAATGACGTAGATTTAGCATCCATTCAGACTATTTCTACCTTGACACAGAAAGGGAGGGCTTTGAAGTTTACTATCTCTTTTAAACTGTTAGACAGAGAGGGTTCAACCAAGCTGCTGGCCTTTTCCCCAGGTCAAAGCTAGAAAGCTTCAAATGATTCAGACGAAGGTATACAGACAGAGAAAGGTGTTTTATACAGACAAAAAAAATGAACAGATGGAGAGAGATGTTCTCATAAACATTTTGTTCAGTAACCATTTAAATAAGACGAATCGCCTGAACCAATTGACGCTAACCATTTATAAAACAAATTGCCAGGAACAAATTCTTTTCAGCAAGACATCAGGAACAATATCACTAACCCTTTTTAAAACGATTTTGCCAGAATTAAAATCATACCTTAGCCACTCGCCCGCTTCAGAGACGTTCCGCGCTCTGTGCCGTGTCCCGTGCTCCTTGCCGCTCTTGCTTGCCGACCGTGCAAAGCTCACCGGTACCTCCCAGCCAAACGCATGGGGTACTCTGCTTCCCCCTTAGCCCCCCGAGCCGCAAAGGGGCCACACAAGAACCAGAGATAGACTAGCGTCTCAGCTCGCCTCCATGGCTGAGCTACCACTCCAACAAAGCTGAGATTACACCCAACTCCTCACAAGAAAATCCGTCAAACCACAATTCGGCAGCGTAACCTTACGCTAACCGTTCATCCCCTTTTTCCTTCCCTTCCTTTTCTTTTATAGGAAAAAGAGACCCAACTACTTTTCTGATTATTAATTAATTAATTTTTAATGACAAATCCTCTAAACAATCTCTGTCGTCCAAGTGTCACTCATCCCTAGGGTTCTCCAATAATTAATTTCTGTTTAATAATTAAAAGTCCAAATTCCCTCACACCCCCAAAATCGCTCCTTAAATTTCTCCTAGGGTTCCTAGATCCCCTCTCATGCTTTTATTCACTTTCCTAAAATGATGTTTCTGAAATTTAGTAGTTACTTAAATGCTGATTCCCCTTTTTCTTTTTACCCTATGTCTCCCACTTTCCAATTTTTTTAAGTTTCCTAAATCCAAGTTTCCTTATTTTTATTTTTATTTAATTTTTTTATTTTCTCTTTCTTTCTCTCTTTCCATTATTTATTATTATTATTATTTTTTTTTAAACCCCCAAATGATAAATGCGCTTAACATTCTTTTCAATATATATAGACAAACATTTTTATTTAATTTATTTATTTATTTAAATCCTAGTTTTTAATACTCCCCTCTTTAAAAATTTAAGTCTCCTTTATAATTTAAATGCCATGGGTTTTACTTAAATTAACTCCCTCATTACTTTACCCCCATTACCTTTTTAGAAGACTTTAATTAACACCTAGAAGGGTTTTAGTTTATGCCTTATGTTTATCCTTGTAGGATCTTTTCTTAGGGATCGTCAAAATTTGTTTTAGAGAAGTTTTAATTTAGGTTTTGATTGAACAGGGCGACAATTTAATTAGGGGGTAGACTCTATAACCCCTGGAGTCAACACTCCACCAGGTGAATCTTGTGGGAGACTAAGGGCTCTAAGGAATAAGGCCCCTGCCTTATTGTGTGCCCCTTAGAATCATCGTGAGCGACTGTCGCAGTCTGCCCTCATGACATCGTGGATCCTCTCGAACTAGGTAATCGTTAACCTACAGTTCGAGCCACGGCGGGAGTGCTAGTAGGCTGTGGCAGGGTTGCTGTCCACACCTCTCCCTCAATCTCTCTGGAACTTGTGTGTGGCCCCTTTACTCCATATGTGAGTCTGGTCGGCAAGCTATCGTCAACCTGCATCATCAACCATCATGTCAGATCATGTCAACAACATATCATAAAGTCAATAGCATATCATGAAGCGAAACAATATCATCGTAATTGAAACAACTCAAATAGCCGACTCCCTGACTCAATCCGGAGTCCAAGGAAGTTCCACCGATGCCTCTGCATCCTCAAGGTCCGAAACCCTGCACACTCAAAGAAACCAAATCAGCATCACCTGTCTACATCAACATAGTAAAAACATCTGTCATATAACGTAACGCATCATAATGAAGGAAAAAGTTTTATCATCATAAAAGTCCAGATCACTTGCGAGCAAGTGTCCTCAAAGAATAAGTTTGGTAAGTGCGCCAGAGCGGGATGTTAGAACTTGAGATTTTGGATCGACTAGCATCTCATTGTAAAATAAAGGAAGAACTAAATCATATAAAATATCATGTGCGAGCAAGTTATTTTCTTAATATAGTGATGCATGAGATGCTACTTTGACAAAGTATTATTATTCAAAATAAAAGAGACTAAAAGAAAATAGAAAAGCCTTATCAAGATGAGTGCAGTCCTACTAGTGGCACCTTTGGTCAGGGTTGAATTGATAGTTCAAATTTACTTATCTCTTTACTTTTCATTTAAAATTTCATGATGATACTGCATTTTTGAAAACAAAATTTCAACGAAAAGCAGAGAGAAAAAGATTTAAAGTGGACTTCCCTGACAACATTCATATTATGGTTCTCTTGGTGTACCCACTTTTGTTCATAACTGCATTATTATACAAAGAAATATTGAGAAATAAAACTAAAGGAAACCTACTCTAAACTACTAAATAGATCAAAATGCTAAGTAAAATCATATTTCCAATGCAGCCACAAGAGCATCTTCAATCCCGCAAGGCATAGAAAGTTGAAAATCAGAATAAAATAATGTAGTATTTGCGGATACAAAAGAAATATGTCATTCTTACCTCTTATATATTCTTTTAAAAACAAAACAAGCACGACCTTACCATTATTTTGAAACTTCTTGATGTATGAATCCTCCAACCATTCTGCAATCTGGTCATGATATGAGTCATAATGGCATGTAAGAGTGTAAGTAAGTTTGGAAAACTTGTCAATATTATGGAGACCTGAAATAACCATCAACCAATGTCGAAATACCCCATCCTCTTGACAATTCTCCAAGTGTTCATCAATTTCTTCACATGGAGGATCTAAAAAAATCATGTAATGCTTACTTCCTACATATTTAGGTAGAAACAAAGCAAGGACAACTTTATCTTTATTATGAAGATTTTTTAGATACGAATCTTCAAGCCATTCTAAGATCCTGTCATAAGAATTAGGATGAAAACTATTACTCTGATGAAATGGATATATCAATGGAGAACACATCATAAAAGGATTCATGACATCAATTAGATTATTCATTTG
Source organism: Picea engelmannii (assembly GCA_009831015.1). Lineage (NCBI taxonomy): Eukaryota > Viridiplantae > Streptophyta > Pinopsida > Pinales > Pinaceae > Picea > Picea engelmannii. The sequence continues at coordinate 41,701 of ML794743.1, read as the reverse complement.
AATGATTCCTTTGATGAGATTGATCGTTTCAAAATGTGAAGCATAAAAATTAAAATTTGAACTAATCAAAGAACAAATATGCAATGTAGAATATTCGATCTCCATAAGGATGAGCACATTGTGTTTTTGAAAAATAAATCATGTAAAATGATCTTGAAACATGTCATTTTCCCATTTGAGTGACGAAAGTGAAAGAGCATCAAATCCAACTTCATAAATATTATGTTTGGAATTAATTTCTCTAAATTTTGGCATATCGAAAAGATTTGATTGTGATGGAAAAGAGTAAGATACTGTGGGTAAAGTATCAGGTCCACCAAAATCTAAGAAGAGATCAGGATATAAAGAGTAAAAAGAATCAGGAATGAACACATGAAAATAATCTCTTGAGTTATGATATTTAACAATGGTATTCTCAAGACATTCTTCTTCACTTTCCTTAAAACTTTCACTCTGTATTAGTGATAAATTATTCAACCTATTATGATCATCTAAATTTGTCTCCTGTATGATAGATAATTCAAAACATTCATGACAAACATCTAATATTTCATGTGGATAAGGTAGGATTTGTGGATGAAGGTTTAAGTTTTCTTCTTCAAATTGCAGATTTACATCTCTAATCAGTTTCATAGGAATGTTAGAATACTTAAGATCATTTTCATCACCTAAGTGTTCTTGAATAACTAAACTTAAGTACCGATTAGAGCAAAAGTTAGAAGAATATGGACATTCACCTTCACCCAACATCAAATCTTCTTTCACGATGGTAGAGGATTGAATATGCAATGATTCAGAGGAGAAGCTAGTTTGATTGTCAGTAAGAACATTTTCAATAGATTCTACCTCTCTTGCTTGTTGAAAATTTTTGGATGAATTTCTCTCATCCTGTAAACGAAATTCTTCTCGCAATTGAGTGATAGGATTTGTAACTAATTAATTATTTGTGATTGAATATGATTGGATGAAAGAAATGAAAGCATCATAGAGGAGATTTAGTATAAATGACATGTTATCAAGATTAAATTTATAGAGAACATGATGGATTCTTGTTGAAAATCCTTCTGGAGATGAATTTTCATTGATTAGCACAGTTTGAAATTCTTCACATAATTGATTATAATCATAGTTTTCAAAATCATCTAAAAATTCATGTACAAATTGAAACCAATCAATAATGTGATATGTGGGAAAAGACTCAAATCAATGTTTAATATGACCCCTAAAAGTAAAAGAAAACAATTTGCATAAAATCTTTAAATCAGAAATATCATGATTGATGCATTTACACCAAAACTTGTTAATATGGTCTTTTGCAGATACATCCCTCCCACCATCAAAAGTGAGTTTGGAAAAGCGAGAGACTATCTCGTTGGGAATATCAGGTAATGAGAAGTGGAAAGCATGTTCCAACACAGTGATTTCGGGAGCCATGGGTAATGAAATAAATTCAAAACAAAGACTCTTGCAAGGCCAACTTGTCCGTCCGGACTGCCTTCTAGTGCATTTGAAGATGACACAAAAGAAATATTTATTGTTAATAACCAAATATCAATATATCATAGAAAAACCTCATCATAAGTACTCAATGCCTTGAAAAAGAGATAATTTCAAAAAATAAGCCTCTTTGAGGGGGCAACCTCCTTTTACCCCACATAAATGTTCAAGTACAAGATGATTCCAAATGAAAATGTCTCCTTGGTATATATAGGAGACTAGGAGGTATAATTACAACTAATGGAATAAATCCGACATAAATAAAATAACATTACTAATGTAATATGCCCCAATTAAGGGGTAATGAGACAATGTTAGGGCTTAACATACCCCTCCCCTTGAGACAAGTGTTGTTTGCAACCCTTGAATAACTCCAAATGCTTCTGTATAAAATACTCATCTTCCCAAGTGGAATCTTCAGCCGGTAGTTTCCTCCATTTAATGAGATACTCTGAAATGGATCTATTCCTTAGCTCGTGAATTCTTGTGTCAGTGATGGATTCAGGCTCCAATATGATTTTTCCTTCCTCGTCAAGTTCTGGCAATATAGTTTGAACTAGGATCTTGTTTACTATAACCTTCTTTAAGCATGAAACATGGAAAACTAGGTGTACTTGTGAAGATGCAGGCAAATCCAATTTGTATGCCATAGTACCAATCTTTTGCAACACCTTATAAGGGCCATAGTACTTTGGTGATAATTTATTATCCTTCTTGGCTTGCTTGAGGGACATATGTTTGTATGGTTGTAGTCTTAAAAACACCCAATCCCCTACTTCAAAACTTCTTTCACTACGATGTTGATTTTCTTATTGTTTCATGCGATTCTATTCCATGGTTAGGTTGTCCTTTAAGATTTGGATAACTTGTTGTTGATGCTTGATGTGATCTTCCACTACTTGAACCTTAGACTTTTCTTTTAGAGAAGAAGTGATGGAAGGAGGGTGGTATCCATAGAGTGCCATAAATGGTGTCATATTTTTTGCAGTATGAAAGGAAGTGTTATACCACCATTATGTCATGGGTAACCATTTGAACCATTATGTTTCTTTATCAGAGACAAAGCAATGAAGGTAGACTTCTAGACATTCGTTCACTATATCAATTTGTCCATCAAATTGAGGATGATAGGATGAGCTATGAGCCAATTAAGTACCCAAAAAAGAAAATAATTATGTCCAAAAATGTCCAGTGAAGATGGGATCTCTGTCACTTACAATAATCTTTGGGCTGCCATGTATCTTTTGAATTGTCTCCATGAATGCAGTGGCAAATGTACTAGCTTCGAAGGGATGAGAGAGTGCACAAAAGTGTTCTTACATGGTTGGTCTATCAACAATCACCATGATGACACTCTTTTCTTCAGACTTTGGTAACTTTGTGATGAAATCCATGGAAACCTCCTCCCAACGCTTACTTGGGATGGATAATGGTTGTAAAAGACCTGGGGTCTTAATTATTTCCACCTTATTTTGTTGGCAAACCAAACATTTTGCCACAAACCTTTGAACATCAGTTTTAAGGCCATCCCAAAAAAAATCCTTCTTAACTCTATGGTAGGTTTTCAAAAATCCCGAGTGCCCTCCTACTAGAGAGGTGTGCAATTCCAATAGTACATTTTTGTTCGAGATGGGAGTTCTTACAAAAATATAAGTGATATTTGTACCATAGTGACATATTTTTCCATCTAAATGTGTCTGATGCACTGTAATCCTGCTGCGACTTTTGAATGCGAGTCCACACTTTTTCGTCATTATTCCATTCATCCCTTGTTTCTATTATCCAATTGGGTTGGATGATTGAGATAGCACCGAGAAAGGCCTAAACATATTCATCCTTTCTTGAGAGTACATCTACCACAACATTTTTCTTCCCCTTTTTATAGACGATTTCAAAATCATAACCCAATATCTTGGTTACCCATTTTTGTTGTTCTTCTAAATATAGTCTTTGTTCCAAGAAGTATTTAAGACTATCATGATCTATTTTGATCTTGAAGTGCCTACCTTGATGGCGAAAGACTGGCATACCCCGCAGGGTCCCTGCACCAACCTCCCAGTCTTTAATGATCATTCAAATTCCCCTCTGAGCCAAAATGACTCTTTTGATTCCCTGCTAGAATCCCTTATAAAAACACGATCCACAAGTCCTTTCTTTCTCCCACAGTCTTCTGCACTTGACCGTGAATTTTCCCGACTTAATTTCGGGTTTCAGGACTTTAAGTTTCCCGATGTCAAGAGTTCTCTATCTTCTTGAATCCTCGATCTCCGATGAGCCAATTCGCCGATGCGCCCCTTTCGGCCTTAGCCCCTCCTGGCTATGCCCTGGTCCATGTGATTGGTTCTCATAAGACCGCAACCTTATATCCTTTTGGGGTTTCGGACTTCACGATTCCGAAGTGCGAGGACTTCATGTCCATGGGATTCCTGATCCTCCGATTCTCGATACGCTTTAACTTCAGTTATCCTCCAGGATAGACTTATGGTCCACGTGACCTCCTTCTCATATGACCGCAGCCATACATCTTATCGGGATTCGGGGTTTCGAAAGTCGAAATGTCTGGGACCTCTTGTCCTTAGGATCCCCGATATGCCGATGGACTCTCCCAATCTTGCCCATGTGTCCCCAACTGATGGACGGTCACGATTGGTTACGGGGTTTTCCCCATGGATTTACCCAATTTCTTGTCCTCGTGACTCGTGATTTGTCGAGTCCCGAAACTCCGATGGAGTCTTCCCTTTCGAGACTTTTTCCAAGGTATTGGATCTTCGCCACGCATCCCCAACTGATGGACAGTCTCGATTACCTCTCGGGATTTTGCGACTTGAGATTCCCCGATGACACAACCTCTATGTCAACACAAAACCCCAGTGGCCGATGGGTTTTGGATTCTTGCCACGTGTCCTCAATAGATGAACGACTCAGATTTGTATCGGGGTTTTCCCTGTGAACTTACCCGATCTCCTATCATCGTGACTCCCGATATCACGAACACCAATACTCGATGACCAAGCCTCTCGTCGGGACTTTCCTCCTCCCGTTCACAAAGCTTAAACCTCGTGCAACTCCTATCAGATCTGACGACTGATGGGTGATTTTTTCAAGATCTGACGGTTCACATCATCTCTTCTCCTGCGTGCTCTCTGGATGTGAAAATCAACGATCCATATATTTTTCTCTAGCCGATCTGACGGCTGCTGTGCTCCCTCCTGAGCTTGCGCACTTCCTTCCCAACCTTGGGAGAATTTTCCAAAACTCAAAGGCCTCGACCGTTGTTGGTTTCCTCTTTCAGTTCCTTGATTCTGGGCTTCATCGTGCGTATGAAAATGCTGTCCCTCCTGAGATTTTTCTTCCTAATCCTCAAAGGATTATGACATCTGCGCTCTAGCAGAGTCTTCACACACACAAAGTACTATCAACCTTGAGCTTTCCTGTAGCTTTGACCTCCAAGGAAACTCGGTTCTTCTTTCATTTCTCCCTCAAATGGAGAATTTGATGCCCTCCTGGCTGTCCTTCACTCAAGCAACCCCTTGCTTGGTACTTCCGGGTATTCAGTAACCCCACGAATATCCCTCAGTGGATTCTTCTTCAAACTGCAGAACTCAAAGAGTTCTCTTCTCCTGTGCCTGTCTGCATGCTGTATCAATGCCCTCCTGGTAGAGTGTCTTCTTCATAGAACGTTCAACAGTTCTATCCTCTATGCACTCCTTGCACCTACTCAATGCCCACTTGGTAGAGCTCTCAGAATCCTCAGTGATTCTGGTTCTTCTTAAGAACTCACAGCAGAGTTCTTCTCTATGCACCACTGTACATACGCTCAATGCCCACTTCGCAGAGCTTCATAGAACTCCTCAGAGATTCTGTCTGCAACTGTTTTCTTCTCCCATAGCCTTGCCTCCATAGGTATTCAACAACCTCATAGGTCTTCCTTGAGTTTTTGATTCCAGTTCTTGTGCCACAGCACGTCTTTGTCTGAACCCGCAGTGTCCAGAAATGCAACCTTGTGCACGGCTATCAGAACCCACAGCATTCTGTCACACCCTCCTGGTATGAAGCCTCAAATACCTTCACCTAAAATCAAACACACTCCTTCAAATGAAAACCTACAACATACATCTACAACATATAGAGAACACTCACAAACATCCACATAACACAGAAATACATGTAGGAAAAACTGCTTCTATTTATATTAAAAATGACAAATGCTTGTTTGTATAAGGTGTTCCTGAGCTTGGCCTGTAACAAGGTCTTGGCTCTTCTCTCTTCTTCTCTCTACTCATAGATTCTCTTCTATCTCAACTCTCCTCTTACAACCACTACCACTACTCAAAATGAGATACGCAATCTATTTTACCTGAGGGGGCTCTTCGAGCTCTTCCCTCCAATCTACCTACCCTATTCAATTACATTGAATGGGTTGTCTAGTCCAGCATCGGATCTAGATCTCATCCTTACAAAACATTAAAGGCCTATCTTATCTATAGCCTGCACAAAGGCACGACTTTATGGCTCAACAACCTAACCAATTAATTACATTCAATTACAAAATAGAAGATGAGGGTTGCACCTCTCTTCATCTTGAATGCATGCGCTTGACACGGCTGGCTGGTTGGCTAGCTAACGTGGAGAGACACTCCTGCATCATGATCCTCAGCTGAAAAATTCATGAGCTCCTTCTCATAAGCTTCCCATCTCTGATGTTGAAATCCTCCTGGATCCCAAATCATCCTCTGGAGCTGTTTATCTGCTCCATCTCCCTACTGCTACTGCTGCTTCTGGGCTGCTGCTGCTTCTTCCTTTCTGCTCAGCTGCTCCTCACTGGAAGTTTCTACTGAAACTACCATCAACCTTCTGATCTTGTCGATCACTTCATCTAGCTACTCCAATGGATGGCTCTGTTCCTGCTGTCTCCTCAGCTGCAAAAATTTTTGGCACATGGGTGGATCACTGTGATCTCCCATGCCTCCTTCATCAGCTTCCAACCTTACCTGTTGGATGTGCATGCTCTACCCCTTCACCCTTCTCTCCAGGGCTTCTATCTGTTCCCACAAATCAGCAAAACAAATGTTGTCTGCCTCTTCTTCTTCTGCTGCAAACTCCCATGTTGCAGTCTTTTCAGTCCCTTGGCTGAAAATACTGAGCCATTCCTCAGAATGCTCATCATTCTCTCCGGATTCCTCTGCTATCAGCGTCAGTGATGCATCCTTTTCAGCTTCCTAGCTGAATATATTGAGCCATTCCTCAGAATTCTCATTCTCTTCTTCTACTGCTTGGGCAGCTTCTAAAGTATGGTCCAATTCTTCCTGGACAGTCACAGCTGACTGTTCTTCTATTGTTTTTGTTTCATCTGCAACATAGGCTTCCGCATCCTCCTGGGTAAATGGTAGGAATACTTTGATTTCCCCAATCATCATAAGATTTCTCATATCTTCCTCCTTTGTTAGCTGCACATGCTGATCCAAATCCAATTCTGATCTCACTTGCTCATCCCTGCCCTCTTGGCAATATGGGATTTTTCTGCTGCCTTCCTGGCAGTTTATGGAATCAACTGATCCCATCTCTATTCCCTTGCAGACTTGGAAAATTGGAAACCTTTCGATGCCCTCTTGGCAGTCTATGAGATCCCCCAGCGATCTCGATCCATTTCCCACCTGGCAATTTGAAATTCCCTAGGCTGTCCTCATGACAGTTTGTGAGATCCCGCAACGATCTCAGCTCTTTGCCCACCTGGAAAACTAGAATTTCTACTCTTCCCACTTGGCAATATTTGAGATCTTCAACCAATCTCCATTCACTGAGATCTCTCCCAGTTTCTGGTTCACATATCTGAACCATCTCCTTAGGTCCATTGAGGTTTTCAGTATGCCTCAAGCATCCTTTTAACAGCCTATGTTGTCTTCTAGACATCAACTCCTTGACTGACCATTTTGATTTTGCCTTCCTCATGGGCCATTCATACACCCATCTCAACTTTTCTTTCTACTGCATCTTCAATGCAAGCTTTTCTATTTCTTTCTTTATATCAGCGAGATATTCATCTATATCTTCTTGGCTCCATAGCTCTGAGTTTTTCCTTACAGCATATCTGCGGCCCTTAGTAGCCATGTTGCTATCTTTGTTTTCCTTCCTGGAAAATCTGCTGCTGTCACTCTTCATCCCGACTGTTTCCAGCCTCATCCTACAGTCCTGCTAACTGTCTTCTGGACTGTTTCCTACCTGCAAACAAATCCTTACAGAGTTTCTAGCGCTCTGTCTTCTTTTTAGTTCTACTCGTTTCACCTGAAATATACAAGTGAAAATCCCGCTCTGATACCACTTGTTGGCGATAGACTCGCATACCCCATATGGTCCCTGTGCCGACCTCCTGGTATTTAAGGATCGTTTAAATTCCCCTCTGAGCCAAAATGACTCTTTTGATTCCCTGCTGGAATCCCTTTTAAAAACTCAATCCATAGGTCCTTTCTTTCTCCCGCAGTCTTCCGCACTCGACCATGAATTTTCCCGACTTAATTTCAGGTTTCAGTAATTTAAGTTTCCCGATGTCAAGATGACTCTATCTTCTTGAATCCCCGATATCCGATGAGCCAATTCGCCGATGCGCCCCTTTCGGCCTTAGCCCCTCCTGGTTATGCCCTGGTCCATGTGACCGCTTCTCATAAGACCATAGCCTTATACCCTTTTGGGGTTTCAGACTTCACAATTCTAAAGTGTGAGGACTTCATGTCCATGGGATTTCCGATCCTCCGATTCCAAATACGCTTTAACTTTAGTTAGCCTATGGGCTACACTTATGGTCCATGCAACCTCCCTCTCATATAACCACAACCATACATCTTATCGGGATTTGGGGTTTTGAAAGTCGAAATGTCTGGGACCTCTTGTCCTTAGGATCCCTGATATGCCGATGGACTCTCCCGATCTCTCCCACATGTCCCCAACTGATGGATGATCCCGATTGGTTACGGGGTTGTCCCCATGGATTTACCCAATTTCTTGTCCTCGTGACTCATAATTTGCTGAGTATCGAAACTCCGATGGAGTTTTCCCTTTCCGGACTTTTTCTGAGGTCTTGGATCTTCTCCATGTGTCCCCAAATGATGGACGGTCTTGATTACCTCTCACGATTTCATGACTTGCGATTCCTCGATGACACAGCCTCTATGTCAACACAAAACCCCGGTGGTCGATAGGTTCTGGATTCTTTCCACATGTCCTCAATAGATGAATGACTCAGATTTGTATCGGGGTTTTCTGTATGAACTTACCCAATCTCCTGTCATCGTGACTTCTGATATCATGAACGCCAATATCCCGATAACCAAGCCTCTCTTCAGGACTTTCCTCCTCTCGTTCATGAATCTTAAACCTCATGCAACTCCTATCATATCTAACAGCTAACAGGTGATTTACTCAAGATCTGACGGTTCAGATAATCTCTTCTCCTACATGCTCTCTGGATGTGAAAATCAATAATCCAGATCTTTTTCTCCAGCTGATTTGACGACTGTTCTACTCCCTCCTGAGCTTGCACACTTCCTTCCCATCCTTGGAAGAATTTTCCAAAACTCAAAGGCCTCGACCTTTGTCGGTTTCCTCTTTCAGTTCCTCGATTCTGGGCTTCACTGTGAGTATGAAAATGTTGTCCCTCCTGATCTTTTTCTTCCCAATCCTCAAAGGATTATGACATCTGCGCTCCAGTAGAGTCTTCGCACACACAAAGTACTATCAACCCTGAGCTTTCCTATAGCTTTGAACTCCAAGGAAACTCGATTCTTCTTTCATTTCTCCCTCGGATGTAGAATTTGACGCCCTCCTAGTTGTCCTTCACTCAAGCAACCCCTTGCTTGGTACTTCTAGGTATTCAGTAACCCCATGAAAATTCCTCAGTAGATTCTTCTTCAAACTGTAGAACTCAAAGAGTTCTCTTCTCTTGTGCCTATCTGCACACTGTCTCAATGCCCTCCTGGCAGAGTGTCTTCTTCACAGAATGTTCAGCAGTTCTGTCCTCTGTGCACTCCTTGCACCTGCTCAATGCCCACTTGGCAGAGCTCCCAGAATCCTCAGTGATTCTGATTCTTCTTAAGAACTCATAGGAGAATTCTTCTCTATGCACCACTGTACATACGCTCAATGCCCACTTGGCAGAGCTTCACAGAACTCCTCAGAGATTCTATCTGCAACTGTGTTCTTCTCCCATAGCCTTGAATCCTGAGGTATTCAACAACCTCATAGGTCTTCCGTGAGTTGTTGATTCCAGTTCTTGTGCCACAACACGTTTTTTTCTGAACCCACAGTGTTCATAAATGCAACTTTGTGCACGACTATCAGAACCCGCAGCATTCTGTCACACCCTCCTGGTATTAAGCCTCAAAGACCTTCACCTGAAATCAAACACACTCCTGCAAATGCAAACCTACAACATACATCTACAACATATAGAGAACACTCACAGACATCCACATAACACAGAAATACATGTAGGAAAAACTGCTTCTGTTTATATTAAAAATGGCAAATGCCTGTTTGTACTAGGTGTTCCTGAGCTCAGCCGGTAACAAGGCCTCGACTCTTCTCTCTTATGCTCTCTACTCACATATTCTCTTCTATCTCAACTCTCCTCTTACAACCACTAACACTACTCAAAATGAGATACAAAATCTCTTTTACCTGAGGGGGCTCTTCGAGCTCTTCCCTCCAATCTACCTACCCTCTTCAATTACATTGAATGGGTTATCTAATCCAGCATCGGATCTAGATCTCAGCCTTACAAAACATTAAAGGCCTACCTTATCTACAGTCTGCACAAAGGCATAGCTTTATGGCTCAACATCCTAAGCAATTAATTTCATTCAATTACAAAATAGAAGATGAGGGTTGTGCCTCTCTTCATCTTGAATGCACGTGCTTGACACAGCTGGCTGGCTAGCTGGATGACATGGATAGATGCTCCTGCATCATACCTATTAGGTAAGGATTCCATTTCTCCAATGCATGTAGTATTTTCATCATTTCCTTCTCACAAATGGGTTTGTGTAAGTTCTTTCCCTTGAGTGGCCAACTTTCAAAAGCCAGGGGCCTTGCTTCTTCCATTAGGACAACACCAATTCCATTTCCTGAGGCATCACATTCCACAATAAAGGTTTTTGTGAAGTCTAGAGTGGTCAAGATAGGAGCTTTGGACATCACCTCTTTAAGTTTTTCAAAAGCTTTAGTTTCCTTTGGAGTCCATGAAAATACATCCTTCTTAGTTAGTGTCATTAAAGGTGCTGCTATTCTTCCATAGTGTCGAACAAACCTGTGGTAGTAACCTGTCAAACCCAAAAATCCTCTAAGATTCTTCAATGTTTTGGGAATCGGCTAGTCCATCATGGCCTTAATCTTTTTAGGGTCTATCTTGACACCTTCATGAGATATAATATGACCCAAATACTCTACCTCCTTCACTCCAAAGAAACATTTGGATGGTTTGGCATATATTTGTTGCTCCTTTAGTAGTTGTAGCACCTTGTCAAAATGTTTCACATGATCCTCCCAAGATTTTCTATAGATTAGTATATCATAAAAAAATACTAACACAAATTTTTGAAGGAAGGGCTTGAAAATGGAATTCATCAACCCTTGGAATGTGGAAGGTGCATTTGTAAGGCCAAAAGGCATGACCAAAAATTCATAATGGCCTTCATGAGTTCGGAATGTTGGTTTTGGGATATCTTCTTCCTTCATTCTAATCTGATGATACCCTTAACAGAGATCCAATTTTGTGAAATAGATTTCTCCATGTATTTCATCTAACAATTCATCAATGACGGGACTGGGAAACTTATTTTTAATAGTGAGCTTGTTGAGCTCTCTATAATTTGGACACATACACCATGAGTTATATTTCTTGAATACCATTACCACTGGTGCGGAGTAAAAACTTTAGCTAGGTCTAATAATGCCATCCTCTAACATTTCTTCAACCATGCGCTCAATTTCACTCTTCTTGGCATAAGGTTATATCTATGGCATGATGTTAGGAGGAACTCTCCAAGGAATTAGGTGAATTTCATGATCATTATTTCGAGTGGGTGGAAGAGATTTGGGAATATCTTCAAATACATTGGAATGCTTATCAATGATCCCTTGGAGATCTTAAGGAATAGATGGCTTAGATGTTTGAACATCTAGTGAGCATAGTTGTGCAATAACACCTTGATTCCCCTTTTTCAATAATTTTGTCATGCCATTAGAGCTTATCACCTTATTGGGTTTCCCTGTGATACCTCTTAACTCAATTTTATTTTCCTTCCAATGAAAATTTCATGAAAAGTTCTTGAAAATTAAAATCCATTGTTCCTAATGATTGTAACCATTGGATTCCTAGTACAACATCCGCACCACCCATGGGTATAGAAATCATTAGACTATTCATTACATAT
>ML794743.1:10927-29730 GCA_009831015.1 Picea engelmannii | reverse complement strand
ATTAGGACTATTACCTTTTTCTTTTTGATGTATCCTTCGATCTTGAGGGTTTGAGGAGTGCTAATTCTAGCCAATGCATTACACGATATCGTGGGAGTCAACTCTTTAGACAAAATTGCTTCTATGTTTTCATCTTCAGATGGTTCTTGTTCATGTTCTTATTCCTCTTCACAATCTATGTAGAATAATTTCTTCTCACCACAGGTATGTCCCTTATTGTACTTGTTGTCACAATTAAAGAATAAACCTTTTTCTCTTCTTTCCTCCAATTGTTGAGGTGTCAACCTTGTAGGTTGAGGTGTTTTAGAAGATGGAGCATTTTTCTCTCTATAGATGTTAGGAATGGTCCTTCTAGTAGCCATAGCCATATTTTTACTTTCAACATTTCTTGCCACTTTAAATGCATTCTCCAATGATTTGGGTTCCCAAAGGTGAACATCATGTTGAATGTTATCCTTTAAAGTTCCTATGAATACATCAATCAAGTGCTCATCTGGAATATCTGTTACCTTTATATTCAATCTTTGGAAGTTCTCAATGTGCTTGGTAATTGAACCCTTTTTCTTGATATTTATCAATTGGCTAAATAAGGTATTGCTCCTTGTATCCTCATAGTGTGCTATCATTTCTTCTGTGGAAATTGTCCAAGTGATGAGTGATTTGCGAGAACAAAGCCATCAATACCATAGAAATTGATTGGGTTCTAAATATAAAGAAGAAATCCATACCTTTTGTGTATGTGGCACATTATGTAGATCAAATAATTGCTCCATCTGAAGTATCCATGTGATTGGATCCTTGCCGTCAAACTTCCTCATATCGATCTTAGGAATGTGGTTGGTCTTCAACCCAAAGTTGGAGTTTCTTCATTCTTGATTCACCTTCCTTGTGTCCTCATCATGAATTTCATGGGATGCATTTTCACTTTCAGGTGTCTTCTCTATTACAAAATTTTTCAATACTTCCATGATCTCCTCTTTTAAACCATCCATCTTAGTATCTATTACCTCCATCTTAGCTTCCATCTCTTGAGGTTCATCTTTTGTTACTATATTCTTCTATAAATCATTTATGTCCCTACACATTTCTTCACCTTCATCAAGAGTCCAAGTAGGATTGTCTGGAGGCATATTTGGTGTAGAAGTTCCCTTTTTGGGTGGCATGTTGGCCAAGTATCACTTTTGAACCTTGATTTTGAGGTGGTTCTGATAGACAATCTTTCTTCTGTTGTATATCCCAAGTTTCAACCCTTCTGGGTATGAAAATTTATTTTATATAGTTCTCTGATATTTCTTCTCTGCAATTCCATAGGTCTGATCAAAATTGGATGTTCCAAGTGGAATTTACTGTAACTTCTCCACAACTTGCTGATTTTTGGCCTTTCTAGGAGATCTCACTTGTATAGCATGCCCCACACAAAATAATTAATATAAAATTCTGCAACTAGTACCAGAACTACTACATAATGTTGACTATCCAATGAAACTAGTCTCACTCAATTTGGATAATCTAGGAAGAAATTATGATTGTTTTACCTGGAACACCTTCTTGATACTAGTCAATAAGACTAGTCAGATACCCTATCTTCCACAAGGTGTATATACAAATGTAAGATGACTCAAAAGATGAAATTTTTACCACAGATACCTTACTAATTTCTTTAATTATCCTATAGAGTTTATGGTTTTAAACATTACATAAATGTTTTTATAGCGCAAATTCCACAACGACTCAGTTCAAGACAATTCCAAAACCCTATCTTGCACAGGCTGTATCTCCGAAATTATATTGCCTCAAGAGATGAAATTTTAACCCAACATACCCTAATCCATCTACTAAGTATCCTCCAAGACGTTTCTTATGAAACATTGTAGAAAACAAGTTATATCAAAAATTCCAAGGTGTCTTAGATGTAGCAGTGAAACCACAAGACCTTGACCTCTGATACCATATGTTAAGAACCAAATATCAATATAGCATAGAAAAACCTCAGAATAAGTACTCAATGCATTGAAAAAGAGATAATTTCATATAATAAGCCTCTTCGAGGGGGCAACCTCCTTTTATGCCACATAAATGTTCAAGTACAAGATGATTCCAAATGAAAATGTCTCCTTGGTATATATAGGAGACTAGGAGGTATAATTACAGCTAATGGAATAAATATGACATAAATAAAATAACATTGCTAATATAATATGCCCCAATTAGGGGGTAATGAGCCAATATTAGGGCTTAACATTTATAAATATGGAATTATGAAAGGCTAAGGGGTGAAACATTTAATCATTAAATTTACTCAGCCCTCCTTCTAATGCCATTTGTTGACGGGCATAAGTGACATGGCATCAACTAGAAGGATAGACCCGGTTTGGGGTTGTCTAAATAACCCAAGCCGTTTGGTGTAACCTATTCTAACGGGTTTAATGGCTCTGTTAGCCAACTAGGGTCCTGTTGGTAGCCATATTAATCTCTATTTTTACAATCTGCCCACACAGGGTTTTTAAATTCTCATCACTCGTCACAATATTTTTCATTAAACAACGCTTGTTAATCGTCGTTTTCTACGTACCTGCTTTTCGATTTCATTTTCATAACTACAAGTATGAAAACTCACAGCTGGAATTCATGTTTGATTTCATCAAAGGGTTAATGTTCATATGGTTTATCGTTTATTTATCTTATTTTGTTATGAGCATGGTTGTTTTCATGGTATAACCCCTTGTTCTCGAACACACCTTGGTTACATGTGTATTAAACCACCACCCATTTAGCATTTGACTATTGTTAATAGGGTTTTTGATCTTTGATTCAATTGTTTATTTGATATATTGATTTTTTGATCTAATCATGGATATGCATATGATGGTTTTCAACTGTTATGATTTTTATGCATACCATTACACCAAGGTGTCATTCCAAGTACAGCGTGGTATGATGTGTTTGCATGGCCTCAATCTATACAATTTTTCCTCACATGCATAACAATTAACACTCTTGCCTACCATTTCGAGCTCTTTTCGTATTGTTTTGGGGAAGCTCGGGGCAATGGCTCTGTTCCTGTTCTATCAAAACCTATCGTCGAATCCCCTGTCGATTCCGTGCTATTAGCCATGGCCCCTGTGGTGAGAATTGAGCCCAACGATGTCCAGACATTGTTATCATTTGACAATGCTAGAGATGACTTAGAAAGGAATGGCTGGCATGTCTTTGTTGAAAAGTTCGAGGGTTTTAATTTAAAATTTGCTCAAGAATTCACGTTGACGGTTGCAGAGAAAAAATAGGTTTGTGCAGTTGGAAGTAATTGAAGACTTCTTAAAGCTAACCCCGTAATTGCCTCCTAGAGACACATTTTTACGTGAGGGATTCTGAGCAAACAGTTTTGAATTAGATCAAACCCTTCAAAACCCAGAACCAAAATGAGCCATTTTATCTTAATCGCAGGCGGTTTCCCTAGAAATTGGGTTATTACAGAGATATAGCTCATCCTTTAGAGGTCAAATCTCAAATTTTCTCTGTGGCTGAAAGGTGCGTTTTGGTCTGTTTGCAATTGTTGAAACGTTTATTACCTCTCCAGGCTTGTGCCTCAGAACCCCTCTCATCCATCCAGCCTTGTGCCTCAACCTTCTGTGAAACCTTGATCAATCTAAAGGATTTTCAAGCAGTCTGTCAACAAGTTATACATCCATAGGGTTTGTTGTTTTTAAGAACATGGAAGTAGCGACTGCCATTGTGAATTCAAAGATTACTTGATAAAGTCATATTCCTTAATCTAAGGTATGAATGTTTAAAAATAAATTTAGGATGATTTTATTCTTTTTTAAATTAGGATGCATGATTTGTTTGCACAGATTACATCTAGTCTGTTTTGATTGATTCAATAAAATACAATTCTAGTTATAATTATAACTAGCTACAGAATCGTGAGATTCTGTAGCTAGTTACTAAAATTCAAATTTCTTGTTTTTATAACCAAAAATGAAATCTGAAATCTTTTATTCTTGTGTGTTTACAGGTACCTATGATTTCTAAAGGAGATTTGAATCGCCGGTGGCATCTCTCAGCATGTTATTTCTTTATGTGGTTTTAGAATAGGTTGTTAGTTTTGATAACAATGAGAATCTGGGAGGTTGCATCCCCCACGCTTTTTGGAACAAATCAGATGATTTCCATAGGAAACGTTTTGGTCCTGTAACCTTTATAAATGTATTGTTTTGTAAACTAAGAACCATCGCTGCCTGGGAACAGAAACTATGGATTTATGATTGACAAACTTGAATGGAAGTGGATATTGGTACAACTTTAGCTTCGATATATCATATTTTTGTTCAAGTTTGGTCATTTTGATTTGTAATTAAATTGTGACTACTTTAGATATCATGGTTTATTACAGATTGATGTGATGGAATTTATATGATGTCTGTGTTTTATGTCTCTCATATTATATACAACAATTACTCTGTTCAAATTTGATGATTAGAAGGTTAATCTTCTTTATTCAATGAGTAGTTATATGCAAATTTTTATAGCCAGATTTATCTTAATGTGATCATTTGTAAAATCATAAAATTTATGTTACTACTTCTCTTATATGTTCTGTCATTAGCATTCAATCATTACTGCTTCGCGTTTACGAGAAGCATTTGCAAAATCTATAGCAGTTTACTCCATCAAACAACGAAATTGGATACTGTACACAGGACAAATAGGAGATGCGATTACAGGTCAGTTTGTTAGTTTCATTTTATTAGTTTAATTAATATAGAAAGTTCATGTAATCTAAAAACATTCTATTATTCCTCTCTGTTTTCAATTAGACAGCTAGCTATTTTGTTTCTTGTTTATAAAAGTTATAAAAAATCAAAAAGACTGAATGATAGTTTTGCTGTCATAACTCAATCCATATTTGAGTTTCGCGGATTTAGATTAAAATTTGCATTTTGTAAATATTACACATATATTAGAGATATGATCCTATAGATATATTGTAGAGCTATTTTATAAATATTAGTTAGTGAGCTGTAAGTATATTGTAGATTTGTATATAGTTTTCAGCGAGTGTTTTTATTAAGTTATCTTCTTTAGTTTTGTTTTTCACTTTCTTAGGACTTAGATCGGCCAACGGAGCTGCTAAACCCATCGGAGTGGATTAATCCAAATGGCTTGGGTTAAGTAGACAACCCCGGACCAGATTCACTCCTCCAGTTGACGAGCGATCAATTTCACCCATCAACAGGTCCTAAAGATAGAAAAATGAAATAAAATAACTAAGGAAAAGATTCTAACAATAGACACAATAATTACAAATATTTATCTAAGAATGTTAATATACAAATGATTATGAACAGTTTATATACAATTTACAAGGTTTGCATGAAATATTGCAAAAATGATTGTTTGATAAAGTTTTTGAATCAAATATGAAAAACACTTTTTTTTTTTTTAAGATATTAAACAAATAAATACTAAATGAATACGATTGAAACAGTGACACAAAAATAGTCAAAGATAATTAATGTAATCATCATTTCATTCATAAACAACTTAACTAAATAACACACAGAATAACCTGTAGCTGATCAACAAAACTGGTATTATCTTTATGTGTTGCATGAGCTCCTACCTAGATTATTGTTAAGGGAAACCTATAACAGAACAATACTAGCACTTCTAGAATACATTCAAAGAAGTATTTGATATTGGAGTAAATTAATAACAACAAGAAGACAACTAATTAAAAATCATGTGATCTTAAGATAATCAATATTTAAGAACGAAAGAAAACTCAATTCGGAGTATTGATATTATCCATAATTTAACATTAGAAATAAATTCCACAATAATCAAATGATTGATTGATCACACATAAAAAATGGAATAAGAAATTATGGACAACATATAACATTTAATAGTATGAAAACACCATATGATGACAAGCTAAAGCTAAAATCAACCATAATAATATTCTCATAATACAATAGTAATGAAAGAATGAAATGGAATAAGCATCACATAGGTCTAAAGTCAAACATGAATTCCTTTCCCATATTATTTCTCAAAATCACATGCCCATACTGTAGTCCTGGAAGAATTTTTGGGATAATAGACTCTTAAAGATGAAAAAAATTAATTAATACATAAATGATAGCAATTAATTATGTATTGATAAAAAAGACTAAAGCTAATTTAAATCAATGCATAATCAATTATTAAAAGAATATGAAGATATTATAATGAAAATAAAATGATTTTACTCACACGACAAAAGCCATTAAGCAACCTAGAATTCCATATTCTTCTTTGAAAATACTCATCCATTCTCCCAAAGATTCCGACCATCTGTTACTCCATTTGAAAAGACGAAAATTTTACAAAACGAATAATATACAAAAGAGAAAGGATAAAAATCCTCATGTCCAATTCTTGGATCCTGGCTTTGAAAATTTTCAAATATTTATATAATGAATGAATAGTCTGGGCGTAACTATTAATTTTCACCACCTAAAATTTGCCTTATAAAGAGACACAAATATCTCTCAAATTGTGGATTTGTTTTGGAAAATTTCTACGAGGAAGGTAAACGGGTCCATTTGGGAAATGGGTTTCCAACTGTTTCTTCAAAATCCCACGATTTGGCTACAATTAGTCCTGCAAAATCACATGTCTGATCTTGATGCCTTTCCAAGTTTTATCTGTTGTTGCTCATAAAATTATTTGTAGCAATTCAATATTATTTTTGGTTCAATCATATTGAACGTATTTGGATAATAAAATCAAGCCATGATGAGATCCATACCAAACAACTGATAATAGAAACTTGTGAAACACAAATAAACCTAAATTAATAACCTAAAAATTGTGAATAAAACAAAATCTAGAACAATAAAATCAAAAATTAATTTAAACTAACTTTAAGTTCTAAACAGACATTGTTTATAATTTCCTTTCAAATATGATCTTAAAATTCTAGAAGCTTCAAGTTAATGGAGAAGAAAAAAATTTTAATTTTGTTTTTTTACAAAATCAAACAAATGATAGATTAATTCTTTTTCTATTATTATTAGTTTTATTTTGAAATTAGATGCGAAATGAAAAAAGAATTTAATTAATTAATATCACCAAATGATTTCATGAAATTGAGAAACCAACCAAGATATTATTTGATGAAGTATTGAACACATTATTCAAAATAGTCAAACTTTCTAATGAGAAAAACAAAGAACACATAATCATAATTTAAACGAAAGCAAAACAGTTGATAAAAATTAATGTTTTTGTTTAAATTAAGATTAATATTCTTGTTTCTAAATTTTGACATATAATCTTATAATGAATGTCTCATACTATATTGAATGTCTTAAGTTTGTCTCAAAGCAAGGCAAGGTATGGAACTATTTGAAAATGTTGATTCTGTAGCTCATCATAATTATTAAGATTGTAATGGGGGCCCTTTAAACTTTGTAAACATTTAGGGGGAGTTGTTGGGACCCAAAAAATGATGACTTACTGGGTGAAGAAGTTATCTCTGATCTAGTAAGATTTCATCTCCGAAAGAAAATAATAAGACTGATAAAGGATTTAAGCTCCTTGAAATAAATTCACTCTAAGATCATATGGTATTAGGATAAGCTCAATGTTATAACTAGATAATAGAATTTGCTTTGCAGGGGATTATAACCTGAAATAATGTCTTAATCAAAGAGTCATGATGTTTATAAAAGAACTTCAATACCGTTGACAGGGCCACTGCTGCTAGCAAGCGTCCATAGCCTCGACAGGGATGTCATCTAACCCACTCAAATGCTTTAATCCCATCCAATAGTTGTATACACTTGATGCATACTTCCATAAAAGTTAATTTAAAAACCTATACCTACTACCTCTTGACCTGACATTGCTTCATTTCTAGCAGGTCTATTTAGTACCCCGACAAAGTTGTCTTGGTATCATGTGTGCATTTACCCACTGCCAGCGAACTGTTCAGTACCCCGATAGGTTTACACACACTTCCCACACATAAGCACTTTCAACCCTCTTATGCCACTTTTAAATAGTAAAAAAATTATAGATTTCTTGATGACAAAGAGAGCGAGGTGATACTGAAGGTTAATTGCAATACAGGTGAATAGTTGATCATGTTATTTCTTTTCTTTCAAAACTAGAAGTTTTATCATGGTTTAGATATTTTAGATTTCATTGAAGAAATCATCAAGAGAATGGGGAAGCACTTAAAACTGATTCCTTAAGAGTATGGGTGACGTAAAAAGTTTAAAGATCATCGTAATTCTCAAATATTTAAACCATATCTCTGGTGTAATACTCTAGCAAAGACAATTTGAGGACAAAATGAAAGTGACAATTGACTTAAAAATCAATTGTCTAAGCTATATCTTAATATCAGGACCTCTTTGAACTTATTTCAATTTGCTTTAAAAACACAACTCTTAAAATAAATGCTTCCTTTGATAATAGCTCTTTCATCAGAAATATATTGATTCAAAAAGACAGATAAGAAGGACACTAATTCAAAGCAATCAATGAAAACAAAATACACACAACAAACCAAATCAAATTTTATTAATGGGATTCAAAATCATAAGTACACAAAACCAAAACAACAAAAGAAAACTTTTCAAGAAATGATTTTGGCCAAACATAAACTTGAGCTTTTGGATCCACTAGCATCTCACTGTAAAAAGAAAGGAAAAACTAAATCATATAAAATATCATGTGCGAGCAAGTTATATTCTTAATATAAGGATGCATGAGATGCTAGTTCGACCAAGCATTATTATTCAAAATAAAAGAGACTAAAAGAAAATAGAAAAATCCTTATTAAAATGAGTGTAGTCCTACTCGTGGCACCATGGGTCAGGGTTGAATTGATAGTTCAAATTTACTTATCTTTTTACTTTCCATTTAAAATTTCATGATGATACTGCATTTTTGAAAATAAATTTTCAAAGAAAAGCGGATAGAAAAAGATTTAAAGTGGACTTCCCTGACAACATTCATATTATGGTTCTCTTGGTGTACCCACTTGTGTTCATAACTACATTATTACACAAATAAATATTGAGAAAGAAAAATAAAGGAAACCTACTCAACCTACTCTAAACTACTAAATAGATCAAAACGCTAAGTAAAATCATATTTCCAGTGTGACCACAAGAACATCTTCAATCCTACAAGGCATAGAAAGTTGAAAATCAGAATAAATGAATGTAGTATTTGCAGATACAAAACAAATATTTCATTCTTACTTCCTATATATTCTTTAAAAAAAAAAACAAGCACGACCTTAACATTCTTTTGAAACTTCTTGATGTATGAATCCTCCAACCATTCTACAATCTGGTCATGATATGAGTCATAATGGCATGTAAGAGTGTAAGTAAGTTTGGAAAACTTGTCAATATTATGGTGACCTGACATAACCATCAGCCAATGCCAAAATGTCCCATCCTCCTGACAATTATCCAATTTTTCATCAATTTCTTCACATGGAGGATCTAAAAAAATCATGTAATGCTTACTTCCTAGATAGTTAGGTAGAAACAAAATCAAACAAATGATAGATAATTCTTTTTTTTATTATTATTAGTTTTATTTTGAAATGAGATGCACAATGAAAAAATAATTTAATTAATTAATATCACCAAATGATTTCATGAAAATGAGAAACCAACCAAGAAATTATTTGATGAAGTATTGAACACATTATTCAAAATAGTCAAACTTTCTAATTAGCAAAAGAAAGAACACATAATCATAATTTAAACGAAAGTAAACAGTTGATAAAAATTAACGTTTTTGTTTAAATTGAGATTTCTATGCTCGTTTCTAAATTTTGACATATACTATTGTAATGAATGTCTCATACTATAGTAAATGTCTTAAGTTTGTCGCAAAGCAAGCCAAGGTATGAAACTATTTGAAAATGTTGATTCTGTAGCTCATCATAATTATCATGATTCTAATGGGGGCCCTTTAAATTTTGTAAGCATTTAGGGGTAGTTGTTGGGGCCCAATAAACCCCTACTTATTAATGGTAGGTTAGTGTTGGCACATGTAGTGCATGATATGACAAACTTACTGACGTCTTGTCAAATATTTGGTCAATATAAATACTTCTAAATTATGTACACAAAATTTCTCTACCACTCACTTGAATGAAAATAAGGATGGCCCTGATAGGACAAAAGTGCATCTTAGAGGTTAAAGTTTTGAACTTGTTTACTTGTGCCTAGTGTTTGATATGTAGTAGAAAATTCAAGGTCACTTTTGTCTAATTGAGACTATCCAAAGGTATCATTCCCATGGGATTTAATAACTGTGGTTGATGCCACAACTAGGAGCTAGTTGATCCTGGTGGATATTGGTGGCCACCCACTTGTTCCAACTTCCAACTGGCTCTTCTTGACAATTTTCAGTTCAACACGTTTCCTTGTAATTGGGATATTTATTTGTAATTGTGAGGTATGCACTTACGGATATGTCCTGAATCCCTACACAAGATCCAGGTGGATATTGGTGGCTTTCCACCTATTTGAACTGGATTATTTTAGAATTTTTCATGTCGGTACAACTTTTTGTACTTCCAAGGCTGTTTTGGGGCTCTAAATAGTGTTTTCTTGGCTTTCCATTATCAAAATATCGATGGAGTCAAAGTTTGATGGAATAATGCACAGCTCTTGAAAATACCTTCCAACGGGCTATCACACACAAAAAACAAAGATCGTATGCAAAATTTATGACCCTCGAAAGTTAATGTACTAACTTACCCCAACAGGGCCCACATAACTTTTGGCACTTCATATCCTAGGTTTAGGTTTTTGGATGTCTAGGGTTTTGGCATTCATGCCTGTAATAAAAAGGCCTTTAGGGCCTCATTGAAATCATCTTCTTGCGAATGAGCGTAGCCATCACATCTCTTCTCCAAGATAAAGCTACCACCATTCTAGAGAGTCTTGCACTCTTTTTTTTTACAGCTATGTACATTTATTTCATTAATAGAAATCATGTATTGTTGTATTTCTCTGTTTCTATCAATTTTTATGTGTATTTCATTGTAATATCCCTACTTTCATTTTGTTCTGAAAATAATATGGATCAAGGGTATTAGAGCAGGCTACTTGATGGGCTCTTATATTTGATTCGTTCTTCCACTTTATTTCACTATTATGTCATCACATTTAACCATAAGACATCACATTTACTTTAAAATGTTGGTCTTTTATTTAAATCCTTTGATTAAAAGAAATAAAAGTAAATGATGTGAATTCGTGCTTAATTTATTATTCTTAGTGTATTTTATATGGTTTTATTAATGATAAACTAATTCTTGATATTGTGGGAGATAGGTGTTTCCATACATTGGATCAATATAAAATGGCTTGAGATTCCAACACTGATTCCAACACTCGTTCCCATATTTTTTCACAAGAGAGCCATCTCAAAATTACATATTAGATGAATCTGAACCTTCATTTGGTAGCCTGAATTTATATTAGAAAGATCCATATCTCCATTCAGACCTCCATCCGGTCCTTATTATGAAACTCAGAGCATAGCATATTTGGTCATTAGAATACTTGCAAGTGTTTTCAAGGAAAACTAGAACATGGGTTTTTTATCCATGATCTCCCTCTTGCTATGGATCCTATTGTATTTTGATTTAGACATTTAAATCTAGCTCCTACATTCGAGGTACTATTTTAAGACTCATTTCCTATTAATAGAACAATTAAATGATTTTTTGGTTTTGAGAGAGAGTTGACCCTTTCAATGGTCGACCTCTCAAAA
Organism: Picea engelmannii; assembly: GCA_009831015.1. Classification (NCBI taxonomy): domain Eukaryota; kingdom Viridiplantae; phylum Streptophyta; class Pinopsida; order Pinales; family Pinaceae; genus Picea; species Picea engelmannii. The sequence continues at coordinate 17,925 of ML794743.1, read as the reverse complement.
TCTAAATATACTTGATCTCACTAGCATGATAAGATGGACCAGAGAAACAATTTAAGAACTCTATGTAAAACATGGCTCAATTATTCATTTTAATACAAATTTATAAAGTAAGTTGAGTTTGTGATCAATTTGTGAGCTGATGTACCACAACTGCTCGGGGGGGGCACAAGTAGCCTGTGTGTCTCATTTATTTGTGTATTTAGATCTCTAACCTCTCTTTTGTAGGATTTGTTCTAATTTCTCTTTAGAGTCATTCTCTTATAATTTATCTGTATAATCTATTTCCTTACAACTGTTCTAATTTCCTTTTACTGTTTTAATCTCTTTTTGCAGTCATTTTCTTATAATCTCCTTTGTGTATTTTTCAGATGTAGTAATCACTCTATTTTAATTTTGACTTCATTGTATGTATTCACTTGAATTACTCACACCATGTTGTAAATATAAATCTTCTTTGTAATTGGATCACTAAGAACTTACCATGTTTATTAAGAAGTTGTTCATGAACAATTAAAATAGATTAAATTAATCCCTGCAGTATTGTGTAATCACTATACCTCTATGAATATATTTCCAGTTCAAGTATAATAGAATAATTTTTTATTTGAAAACCTTTTTGGTAAATTAGTTCATCAGTCTAATTGGTTATAAGAACATGTGTTTACTTTATTGATATTCCTTGAATGACAAAGTTTTTCAGTAGATTGTTTTGTTTCTACTTTACATTTTTCTGTAGAAATCAATGTGCTAATCTGAATTGAGTAAATGAATGACACAATTGGATTTCCAAATAAAAAGAGTAATTAGAATAATAATCTTTCATGCCTAGTCTCATCTTTTTCATAATAGATTATTTCACTAGTTTGTTACTCTGATACTGATTTTCAATTTTTCTCCTATACAAATTTCCACATCTTAGTTTTCTCACATTTTAAATTTTACAATAGCTTTAAATCACCAATAGATAGATTAATGACCTAATTCGTGAGATATGGTCAGTCCATGTTGGGTTTCTTCCCTAGGTGATGAATTTTTCTAGTTTGTTTAATCTCTTTATTATTTGAGTGTGTTGCCGACATTAGATTAGACTGCTAGATTATATCTCTGGACCTGCACATACCGTGCTATCACCTCGAATCTTACGATCTCTGGGTTGACAATTTAATGTTGAAATAGATAGCATATATTTTCTCGACATTGTTTTTGTTGTTGTCAGGGATTACAACGTAGGTAGGTATATTTGCTTTAATTACACAACAAGGGGGAGGATAAAATTTAAGATGCAAGGTAATAACCTGTGCATCCATTTTAATGGGTTACTCCAAAGCCTTTTTGTTCCCTTTCCGCAAGAGTGTTTACTTTTTCTACAAGTTTTTATACTTTTCTTATTGTGTTTGCTTTCCTGCAATTTACTCTCCCGCAAGCACGCTTTCTTTCCTGCAATTGTGTTTTCTTTTTGAAGAGATAAATTGGTGACATTGAGGTCTAAAGTAGCATGAGAAGTTCAAGTTTTCTTTAAGTAGTGTGATTTAAGTTTTGCAATTAATTTCATTTCATTTTTGTTTCAGTAGCGTTAAATTTTAGTTATTATTTCATTGGGTGTTGTAAGAGCCAGGGATACTCACCCATGTGTGAGAAAGGACTCATCAACCGAAAAAATGAATGTAAAGATGTAATCTTGGAAGAAATCTCTCAAATCCTGGCAGCAGTCGGGATTTCTCCTTCTCAAGAAGAAGTTATTTTGGCAGCAACCAAAAATTTATCTATATCTCTGAAAATACTAGAAGGACCAAAGTTCCTTGAGCTACAAAAATATTCTCCTTTCCAATATACAAAGGAAGCTAAAAAATTAGGGACTACATATGATAGAGAGCGAACATTAAGACCTGAGACTAAGGATTTCTCAAAATGAATATAAACATATCCTTCATGTACTAAAGAAATCAATCATCCAGAAAACAAGGATATGTGTAGAAATTACATCAAAAATTGGTTCCAAGAGGTAATCATTCCACAATGCCATTTTCTCTTGCAACAATTCTTGCTGCCAAATAAAAAGGTCGTTTGGTTCCTCATATCCAAGAAATCATTGAGGGAATTGTTTAGTATATGGATATGGGTAATTTTCTTATTATGCTCCACACATGGTTACATTGGAAAAGTTCTTACACTTGAATAAAGGTTTTTCTTTCTTTTTAGGTAGAATAGGATAATAAATAAAAGCTGCATCATGTTACTATCAAATTAATGCAACATCTCTTTGTATTTTCCTTTTTAATAAAGGAACTAAGATGAAGATATTATTGATAGTTTAATACTAGAAACCAAAACAATTATGGATCTTTATTTCCCTTATTACATGCATGTTTCAGGCCATTAATAATACATATCCTAAATGCTAATACTTAAATCACTATTGGTATTTAATAAAACCTTAAGGTCTTCATAATAATACCCCAAGGTAACTTGTACATCCCAAGAGTCATACCAAACCTAGTTATTCAAGCATATTTACCAAATATTAGAAGGAGCGTGAATGAAACTTGTACTTATGAAGGAACACTACTATAACATTATATGAAGAAGATAGACTTAGGGACTAGAGACATAATGATTTTCATAAATTGTAGGGGTTTGTGATTAGTGTATATGATGATTTTCTTTTTCAAAATATAATGCCTCTAATATCCACATGCCTTCATAATGACGTACTTATCCTTGTCATAGGTGGGATGCATGTGAATAACATCATAAAGTGTCTCTCTATGATGGGACATTAAATTTCCATGTTGAGTGAGGATTTCATTGATAACATAGTTAGAGGCATATTTCTTAATCTCAAATGGTTATTGCAAGTCTATCATAGTAAGGAATGGTGCCAAGCAGAGGCTATGTTTTAGTTCCTCGAATTCTTTCTATTGTGACTCAAACCAAGAAAAAATGGATTATCTCTACCCTTAGTCACTTGGATTAAGGGCCAAGTGATATGTGATAACTCCAACATGAACCTACTATAGAGGTTGGCAAGGCCCAAGAAGTCGTGGAGATTTTTTAGAGTCACATGGGCTAACCAATAGAGAATGAATTAGATCTTGGTTGGCTCCACATGCACCCCATATTAATCCATGATGTATGCTAGATATTGAATTCTTGACATGCCAAATAAGAATTTCTCTATATTGGCATACAACTTGTGTTTCCACCACAGGGTGCTCAATATTTATTTAATGTGATGAAAATATTCTACTTATGTTCTATTGAATATGAGGATGTCATGCAAATATACGACCACACAATATTTTTTGAATGGATGCAAGATATCATCTATCATCCTCATGAATTTTGCAGGAGAATTAGTCAATCCAAAAAGCATGACAAACCACTAAAAAAGGCCTTCTTTAGACTCGAAGGTAGTACTCCATACATCAATTCTCTCAAATGGGTCTTGGTGGTATCCTAAATTTAGATTAATAATAATGAATAACTTGGCACACTTAATTTGATCAGGAAGATTATCAATAGAAGGGATTAGGAAACAATTTTTTATAGTGATTTTGTTCAGGGATCTATAATCAATACACAATCACCATGTCCCATCATTCTTCTACAAAAATACAAATGGACTCCCACAAGGTGAGGAACTTGGTTGAATGTGTTACTTTTGGATGATCTCATGAATTTTAAATTTTATTTTCTCATTCTCTAGAAGAAATCATTTGTATATTGGGTCATTAGGTAACGAAGCACTAGGTATAAATTCAATTGAATGTTCAACCTGGTAGTGCAAAGATACCTCTGTAGGTGAAGGAAAGATATTTCTATATTCCTATATAATCGTGTTGACTTGCTTCTATTATTTAGAGAGGCCTTGTGATGAGGTGGTGGAAATACAAATGACATTCCATTCACCTTTCAAATGAACCATGCATATGATAAATTTTCTAGTGTGAGAGACTACCTTCATAGATAATTTTAGGGGCTAAATTTCTCCATTGGGCTAATTTTCCATGGTTTTTCCCAAAAAAATATTCGCTAATTTCCATTTTTTCTAAAAATGATTCGCCCAAATTCCATAGAATAAAATTATTTAACCTTAAAAATAGATAAAAGTTTATAGAAACTATATAAAATTCTTAGAAATTTGAATATTTTTACAAAACTATCGCCAAACATTTTACATTTTCCATATTAAGGACTATTAAGATTATCCCAAGTTTATACATTTTAATATAAGTTTACATCCTTAAAATCATCCCCGACTACATTTCAAAACTGCTTTTTCAAGATCAAGGAAACTGAAATAGTCAGAACTAATTCTAGTATATTATAAAGTTTGCCTCCAAAAGTAACAATGATACTACTAAGAATAGACTCATTAACAATGTAAAGTTACAAATATAGAGTTGTCCTAAAAGAACATCACAAACCTCAACCGAGAAACATCATACAATACCTCATCTTTGAAGGGATTTATGCCATAGGTTAGACAACATTATTAGTTGACATGGATGTATCCACCTTGGATTACCCAATTGATTGTGTATGCTTGGGGGTGTTTCGTTGTTAGTAGCTTCAATCTCTTGATCAACTTGGCTGAGATCAAGATCTTCTACCTACTATCGTAAAAAATGAAATGTACTTGAGTCCCCTTCTCTTACATATGTGAATGGAAGATGTGCTCCCACTCCTTTGGATCCTATGACTCTTATTGTAGGATATGTGTAGTTTTGATGATAGCACTATGTTCTACATAAATTATCCACTTTGTTTTATCCTTCTCCAAATCCAAGTTCGATTTGGGGTTCGATTTTCTAGATAAATGGGAGAGTATACATTGTTTCTACAGAAATCAAAATTGTGTTGAGAAGTCGGTTTTATTTTAAGTCGAGTTGGTCCAAGAAAGAAGTAAAATAAATTTCCCCAAAGGTAGAAGTCAAAGTAAACTTAAATCAAGTTGGGTCTAGGATGAAGCAATTTGGTTCGACTGAAATCGAATCACTCAAGGGTGAAATCATGAAGGTGGGTTACACTTTCGTGACAATCGGGTCTCCAAATTTTCGAAAAACAAATTTTCGGCCAAACTAAATAACTTTTTCGGCCGAAAGATATTATTTTCAGCCGAACTATTGTTTGGCCGAAAACATAAATGTCAAATCGAACGGAGCCATAACCGGGCCCTCGATTTGCGTGTATAAATTTGGTCGGTCGGATATTTTTTTTCCGGCAATAGTTTTTCGGCCGAACTATAGTTCGGCCGAAATACGATTCGACCGAACTATTGTTCGGCCAAAAGATTGTTCGTCCGAAAAATGTTTCGGCCGAACAATAGTTCGGCAGAAAGATGTTTTATATAATTGCCACACATCGATGTGGGATGTTTAGAAATTTTTTTGGTTGTGAGGCTCTATGTCGAGAGCTCTTTGTGAGGCTCTGTGTCGCCGAGGTCGTGGTAGCAGTGGTCACGGGAGCAGTGGTTGCGGTCGCGGGAGCAGTGGTCACCGAGGACGCAGCGGTCATCGAGGTCGCGGGGAAATTTCGAGTGGTCACCGAGGTATTTTACCTTCGCGTTTGGTTTGCGTAATGGTTTGCGTTTGTATGTTATGGTTTGCAGTATAGTTATATTGCGTTTGCAGTACAGTTGTGTTTGCAGTTGCGTACAGTTACAGTATAGTTTTATTGTGTTTGTATAGTTATAGTATGTTATATTGTGTTATATTGCATACAGTTTGTTGCGTACAGTATGTTATAGTATGTTATATTGCGTTATATTGTGTACAGTATAGTTATATTGCGTTATATTGCATTTGTATAGTTACAGTATGTTATATTGTGTTATATTGCGTACAGTTATATTGCGTAATCACTCTGATCACTCTGTTAATCAGAGTGTAACCTTATATTATTTCGATTATACTCCACTATGATCACTCTGTTATATTATTTTTGTTATATTATTTCGATTATACACCACTATGATCACTCTGTTATATTATTTCGATTATACTCATTTATATTATTTCTGTTATATTATTTCGAAAATAATATAACAAAAATCTGATCACTCTGTTATATTATTTCGATTATATTATTTTGATTATACTCATTTATATTATTTCTGTTATATTATTTCAAAAATAATATAACAGAAATCTGATCACTCTGATCACTCTGTTATATTATTTCTGTTATATTATTTCGATTATACTCCACTCTGATCACTCTGTTATATTATTTTGATTATATTATTTCGATTATACTCATTTATATTATTTCTGTTATATTATTTCGAAAATAATATAACAGAAATCTAATCACTCTGATCACTCTGTTATATTATTTCTATTATATTATTTCGATTATACTCCACTCTGATCACTCTGTTATATTATTTCGATTATACTCATTTATATTATTTCGAAAATAATATAACAGAAATCTGATCACTCTGATCACTCTTTTATATTATTTCTATTATATTATTTCGATTATACTCCACTCTGATCACTCTGTTATATTATTTTTGTTATATTATTTCGATTATACTCCACTCGGATCACTCTGTTATATTATTTCGATTATACTCCACTCTGATCACTCTGTTATATTGCGTACAGTATAGTTATATTACGTACAATATATTTATACTCCACTCTAATCACTCTGATCACTCTGTTATATTGCGTACAGTATAGTTACAATATGTTATATTGTGTTATATTGCGTTATATTGCATACAGTTATATTGCGTAATCACTCTGATCACTCTGTTAATCAGAGTGTAACCTTATATTATTTCGATTATACTCCACTACAAAACTCATATGACCAGGTACCAAATTTTGACAAGATTTAGTGCCTAAAGGCAATTAGTATAAAATCAAAACATTATAAGTGCAACCAATGTTCATCGAAAACATTATCAATACCGTCTATATACAAAGATCCTACTCTGAGGTTCATTGAATTCAATCATATCAATATATATCCAGATCTCACCA
>ML794742.1:200512-210886 GCA_009831015.1 Picea engelmannii | reverse complement strand
CATCACCTTGCAATTTGAGAGCTACCCAATGGGGCCAAGTATCTTCCCATACTGATTTTCTTTCTTTAATGAATGATTCAATACTAGGGCCATCACATTTCCCTGTAAAATACATCTTGCTATGAAAAAACCCAAAAAATAGATCAATAAGTTACGGCAAAAAATCGCGGTTTTTTTCGGAAAAACCTTGAAAAACTGTAGAAATTAAAATGCTCATAACTTTACTTCCCGAACTCCGTTTCGGCTGATTTTTTTTTTGAAATTGGGTGAAATTGTGAGAAGAACTCAGATCTGTAATTTGTTTGGGTAAATTTGGTCTCCAAATGCTACAGAAATAAAAATAAATCGCGCCGCCATCCGCAGAAAAAACCCTGAAAATTGCAGATTTTAAAACTTCATTATCTTCACCTTCTGGACTCCGTTTTGGACGATTTTTTTTTTTCAAATTGGGTATTTTTCTGAGAGGAACTTATATCTACAACCCTTTTCTAAAAATTTTGCACAGAAATGTACCAAAAATTTCGAGAATGTCGCGGCCCTCTTTTTTCTGCTCCGAAAAAAAAATCTGCAAAAATAAAAAATACTTGCCCACAATGTCTGCCCAAGGAAAGTGCTCTGATACCAATTGTTAGGTACCTATACCAGATCTGCAAATATACTTCAGAAATAATACCAAGAATAAACCATAAACCATTCACCATAACATGAACACAAGAAATATCCAAAACCCTTGAGGTAGGGTAACACCATATATTAATCCTTATGGAAGGATAAAACTCCTCAAGCAATCCTTGCTTGTACAATCACAATATTCTTCACTCTGTTTCATTACATTGCCTAGACTTCTTTATATAACTCTCCCTATCTCCTAGGAACCTTCTAGAGAGCCTTCTCACATTTATTACATCCAACTACCATAGTGGGTCTTTATTAGTATAGTGGACCTAGTCCACCTTACATTCAATGACCACATTCTCATATATTAAATGACTTCCACTAATAACACATAACTACATTCCCATTGGGTACCTCCCTAGGTACCCCATATTACCCCCCTAGGTATACCACACCTTGTATGTCATGAAAATCATTGACCTATGAAGTATAAACCCCTTCCACCTCATCGTCCACTACATAACCTTGAAATTCCATCCTTGGAAGCATCCCCTACTTGAGGGTTTTGGTCCACCCAATAGGACTTTTATGACATCCCTCCCATACCTAAACTTGGTCAATTATATAGGGTTTTGGAGCATTTTTTTAATTTGATGAGCTAGTTTTGATGCACATGTTTAGGTGCCTTGCTTATTAGATGTGTTTTATACTTGTCATGATATATTTGACTTGAGATATTTGGAGGGCGTACCCTTTTATTTTGCAGGACCTTGCTTGGTGGCTAGTTTTGGGAGAATCAGCCTAGCTTGGGCTTCCATGGGGCAAGAATCCCATAGGTTGGATGTTATAGGCCCACACACTGGATCATAGAGACATGAATTTTCAGGCTTACATGGCATCATGGAGGATCTTACCCAACCACTATTACCCAAACGACCTGCCTAGGAGAGGCAAAACGTCATTTTTTGAGGCTTGATGTCATGCTTGAGGGGGTTTGGTGGTGATGGAGTTATTGCACATTAAAAATTGGCATGATTTGATTGGAGGATACATGGATTGACCCTATCACATGAAGAGGAGGCTCAAGGAGCCCCAATGACCTCTTTCTTCTTCTCCAACGACTTGGAAAAGTGTCAAAACGTCCCTTAAAGGGGTGACATCATCTTACTTTTAGGGTTTCTAATGTGTTAAAGTGAAAATTAAATATTATTATTTGGTTCAAGGGGTAAGATAAGGATTGTTGACCCTGTATCTTATTTTTTACCCTTGCTAAGTGGACAAACTATGTTTTAAGACTTTTGTATAAATATAGATCATGTGAATCTCATTTCATAACATAACTCTCCCATTTGCAGAGGCCTTGGACTAAAATTTTCGCTATCTTTGGCTATTTGTCTCTTGTGCTCTTGTGTGGATATATTTATTGGTTATTGGTTGGTGTAAGCATGTGCTAGTCTTGGAAGGATTTTCTCTTGCTATCGTGGTGGTTTATCTTAACTTATTTTCCTTGAATTGGTAAGAAAATATGCTTGTGCTATCATTTGTATTTCAAGTCAAGGTTATATTGCTAGAGCTAGGTGGGAAGTATAAGGGAATACACCCCCACCTTAGTCTCCATCGTAATTTTTCTTAAGTATTGTTGATTTAGCAAGGGTTTACTAAGAGAAGTATAAGTGCATACACCCTCTTAGTCTAAACCCTAGCTAGGGATACTTTCCTTGGGGAGTAAGAGGATTTAAAACCCCAAGGAAGGTAGTACCTCTAGCTTATTCTTTTCTTGACTCCATTAACCGAACCATTAAAGGAACTAGTCATCACTTGTTGCATTGGTGAAATAAATTGTTTCCTTGGTAAACGTGAAAAGTCAAGGTCTTGAAGTTCTCTCATTTGGGTTTTGTTCCTTTTGCCTAGAGCACCTCTTAGTCACTAGGGCGTCCCCTCTAAAGGGGTATTGCTTGCTTCTGTTATAAACTTTCATCTTTAGAAATTAGGGCTGCAGAAACCATAACACTCTTTCACTTATAATTTTTTTTCCAACTGTCAAAATTAGCTAAGAGTTTGCCACTTTTATCTACTTGGTCTAGCAAAAATTTTGGGTGGATTCTTTGTGAGTTTTGGTGGTTGAATTTACTGTTGTAACAACAAGTTTTCTACAAACACAAGGCTGCCAAATATTTCTGCAAACACATTTTATTACAACCTTCTTTCATTGCTAAAGTCTAATGCTATTTTACTTGAGTTGATCTAGTTGTTTCTAGTTGATCTCTTGTTATTTCAACTAGACTTTTAGCAACTTGTTTTGCAGCATTCATTATCATTTTTATCGCTGATATATTGTTACTAACAATTGCAATTAGGGACAACAAGATTAACTTATTTTTCCATCATATACTTGGGCTTGTATCGTTGTTTTCCTTGTGTCTCGAGCAGGTACAATCAACATTCGCAAGGTATACTACTTCCTGACAACCCTTGGCTACCATAAATAACTTACTTAGGCCCTTCTCCACACATAGAAACTTGACCTATAGGGGAATTCATTCATACATCACACTTTCCATTTCATTCCTCCCTAGGGTAACCAAGATTCCCCCTTGAGGTGACCACTTCACCTCTAAAGTGAAGGGAACATATGCCTAAGGTGACAATGGATAGGTTCTCTCAAGGTATTTTCCATTTGGTGGTTGGGTCGGGCTTTTTCCAACCTACAAATTGTGTGATAACATTTTGGTGCCATTGTTGAGGAGGATTATGAATCCTCTTCTGAACCCTATCGACACTTTGAAAATCTATCCTAAATCCTTTTCCCTAGATTTCCTGATGAATCCACCTAAGGGAATTTCCCTTTTCACTTTTTGATGAGCTATTCTTGAAGCTCATCTGGAGACTCCACCTTCCCAAGAGCCTACTTTCCCTTTTCCCCCTTTCCATCCTTTAATGATCCTTGAGCTCATCTAGTGACTCCATTGAGGTATTATCCTAAGTGATGGAACCATGGCCTCACGAGACTTACCATGGGAATTCCATAATGTGTATCCTTCTCTTGATGTTCAAAATATCCCCGGATATCCAAATCATTGCTCTTCAGAGTGGAGGGAAAATAACCCTAAATTTAACGATGATATAGCTCTAGCAGTCACCCATGTCGTGAATTATATGAAGTATGATTGAATCTTAAATATGCTACATGGATATGTGTTGATGAAAATTTTTGTGTCTTCACTGGAATCAAGTCAAAAGGATTGGCTCAGACACTCATGTAATCCGAAGAGTATCCCTTCCTCTACAAATCTCATTGAATAATTTCTTAGGCATTATCGGCCAGCTACTTAGAGTTTGCAAGATGATTTCCGAGAGCTCAAACACACTCTTTGCAGATAAGGTTTTCCAGTCGATGATGAGACAATAGATGAAGAAGTTCTTGAAGGATAGATATATGAAGACAATTACCAAGCACATCCCAAAGAAGTTTCTCACGTTGAATATTTGGACAAGATGTTTGATGAAGATGAAGTGCTCATATCATCCCTTCCACTTGATGAAAACATCCAAGTCTCTTCTCCTCCTACACATCAAGAAGAGAGCATGATGAGTTGTGACCCTTTTTAAGAACTTGATGATTTATCCCATGACTATGGAAGTGAATAAGTATTAGAGGATCCCTCGGATACAACATATCCTTTTGAAAAAAGGCAGACAAAGCACTTTGCAGTAAGGATCAAGCCCCGTGTAATGAAGAAGTGATGGAAGAACGTGACCATGAATAGACAAAGGAATCCTGATGAAGTGCAACATGTTGAGGCATCATTATCTTTTCTACCACCTGGTGAAGTTGAGGTTGTCCAACTGTGCTCTCCTCCTGTTCATAAGGTTGAAGAAGCAATTAGCCTCAGTAATGAAGAATTTGAAGATCTTGTTGAAGCCGCCCCAACCTCTTCTCTTCCTACACATGAAGACAAAGAGATGGTCATTTTCAGTCATACAGATGGTCATATGAAAGAACCTTTAGATATGGTTGATGAGAATACAAACACTTTCATACAGATTTGGAGATGTAGATGGGATTTGGGTCATTTCAATTTTGATGGAGAACCCATTTACAACATTGAGGGTAGCCCTCAAGAAAAGGGTTTTGAGTTGTCATCTTCAGAGGACTAATTTTCATGCATATATGATTCATATGTTTGGCATCCTGATGATGACATGATTACAGATTTATTCGAGGATGACCGGTTGCAACATTTTCAAGATGATTTTCAATCATCTCTTGGGACTTGTGATTCATATATTTTTGTGGATGCATATTTGTTGTATTAGGACTCTCATCCACCTTCATCCTCAATCTTGGAGGAATACTAGGATGTGGCCATATCAGAGTGATCAAAGGTTCACTTTACAAAGAGGAAGTATTTTCATATCAAGGATTTCTACAGGGATTCACAAATGAAGAGGCCACGATTTTATTTCTCTAGACCTGAGGCTATCCTTTACTGCATATCTTCTTCTCTGGGAAGCCATGCAGTATTTTTTAGATCTCTCATCTCCTCCTAGTCTTCAACAAGCAATTTATCTTTGTGCGTGAATGAAGATGAACCGTCGTCTATATATGATAGTCCTTTTCATAGACGGGTTGATTGAGCTTGTGGCTATCACTTCAGGTAGGATTCCTTGGATGATCAAAATTTCATATATTCTTTCCAGTAGGATTTCCTCCCTCTCACCCATCTCAATGAGTTTCATTTCACTATTTATTATATATCTATTTATGCTCATGATCATTTTTTGTTGGACTTATCTTTGTTGTTTCACATGATTAAGCACAAGGAGATATACTTTGATGCGATGATCAACTGGTTGCACTGGTTGTATGACTTCACCTGACATCATCTATCGCATGATCTTCAAGGCCCCGAGTCCCCAGGTAAGTAGGAACATGTTTATAGGGAGATGTTGCGGTTCTCATGCACTCTACGATGAACACATGTCCCCAAGTAAGAACCAAATGTTATCTCCATTTTGCAGGATAACTAAGGAGATGATGTCTTGAGGCACTCATGTTGCAGATATGGAGTGCCGAGAGACCACATGACTAGTAGTGTCCACTTGCACATAAATAATCCCCCTCTATCACCACATTTTGATCCATTGTCAACACATCCACCACACCAGCTAGCTTCTGGAAGGCAGATGGGTATTTCTCCATGCAATATGTTGTGGTCCTATAATTATAGGCGAGTCGATTCTTCGACTGTTGATTTGGCATCTCTCCTGGTGACGAAGTATGGCTCAGGTGATTCCGCTTTCCTCCCTCCATTCTTGTCGCTCAATCCCCTATCATCCTATTACATCCTTCATCCACGCTGCGCCCTCACTCCCTTGTCATGTTGCCCCATCGACTACTTTTCCCGCCTTCCATCCCTGCATAAATGGACTTAGGATGAACAAAAGAATAGCAATAAGGTTAGTCTAGGTTAAAATTGATTAATAAATGACTATTTAATAATTAATTATTAATTAAGTTGAAAAATCTAGGTTAGTAATTAGTTAGTAACTAGGTTAGTTTAATTAAATAAAACTAATTAATAAAAAAATAATATAGAATAAAACAATTATAATAAATATAATTAAACTTAAAAAATAAAATACAAAAACAAAACATAACATAATACAAATAATATGAAAACATAAAAATCATAAATAAACACAAAATATTAAAAAACATTAAAAAAAAAGAAGTAATAAATTATATTAAAAATTAAAATATATATATATATATATATAATATAAAAAAAACAAATAAAATCAAAACAAAACATAAAGAACGTATGATATAGTTTAACACATAATAAAATAAACATAAAAAAAAATGAATTAACCTAAGTCCTCTACCCCACTACCTCCACTCCTCCCTACGTCACCCCCACCTCATACTCCACCCATGTCCCCCCACCTCACGTCACCCTCACCTCACCATCCACCCACGCCCCATCCCCCTACGTCACAACCCACTACTCCCCTCCACACTCCCGCCCACCTTAACTCCCACATATATTTCATACCCTGTACCCCCCTATCCACTTACCACGAGAAAAATCGACGCACTAAATTAATTCCGGAGCCCCCCCCACCTTCCGGAATTTAACGAGGGGGGGTCCGGAATTTAAAATAAAAATCATGCAAATCTAAACGGTCCCGAGCGAGCCAATTAAATCAATGACCCAGGTTAAATTCCGGACCCCCCCGGGCGGTCTACGTTTAACGAGGGGGGGGGGTCTGGAATACCGCTCTCCCGCCAAAAACCACTTTCCCCAATTTTTGCCAAATTTTGCCTACTTTACCATGTCATCTTCCAGACCGATTTTTGAGCAAACGGAGACGAATTTTCAAAATCCGAGAGAGGTTTTTTCTCAGCACGGGCTGAGGAACAAAAACCTCTTTCAGTTTTTTCAAAGAGGTCACGAGCAGAGAGAATCAAAGACATCTTCGAGGCCTATTTTTCCAGATTTTCCATTTTCCGTTTCAGTCCCGATCTTTCAAGAGCTGTCACGGCCAGCTGGGGACGAATTCGGTGAAACCGAAAGAGGTTTTTGTCCAGAACATTCCCATATACAATAATCTCTTTCATTTTTCGCCCAGGTGTCATCATTGAAGAGAGAATCATGTCTGATCGGACCCCTGTTTCGCAGAAAAATGGTCCATTTTTCATGGCAGAAAACTCCGAATTTCGTGGGAGTGGTGGCTATTTTTGGCCGAGGCGGTTAAAACAACTTCCGAAACTTGTTGGGATGATCTATCTTATTTATGGAGATTATTTTAATGTAAAAGGGTTGGATCTTCACGCCCTGTGGCTATCAAGCTGTAACATTTTTGAAGAAATCTGTCATTAATGAAAGGAAGGCACTTTACAGGATTTTTGCGTATGTTCACTGGTGATGTGATTTTCTCAGTTAAATGTTTTCTTGCTCTGTAATCATATTGTTTTTCTGAAACTAATATATAAGAGTAACGTATGTCTCAGGATTTATCTCTGATACCCTGTTTCCGATTCTAAAAGATTTAAATGTTTATCTTCTGATGTTTTCGATTAAGGAATTCTTAACTGCTTCTTGGTCGAATTTATCCTTCTCACCCTTTCTTCTGTCCATCATTTAAGCTGCAAAATATCCAGTGAGTATATCATCTCACCCTATGGAAGTCATCTTTCCTCGTTTATGGCAGTATTTTATTCCTAATTAATTACAGACCCCATAGCCCAATGGAGGAGTAGACTGTCTCAACCAATTCAAAAACACTTTGACACCCCAACCCATGTTCCTCATAACTAGCCTAATACCTCCTCAAACAAAGCTATATTAGATAGAGAGATCCCTCTCTGAGTCTTGGAGGGATAGATCCAAGACTCGAAGCGGTTTTGATGTTGCCTCTGTGACTGCCTTACAGCCTTGGGCAAATTACAGAGTGCTAACATAATGGCGACTCCACTAGGGACTTCTTCCCAGTAGTACATTTCAAGCTCCAGCTCTGATCACTGATGGTGGACAGTGACCAGAGACAAGAAGGCTGAGATCATTCACCTGGCGACTCCAATCAACTTTAGACAGTGCCAACTCGAAGACTCCACTGGAGGAAGAACCTAAAGCATGGCCAAGCAACCTAGAAAGACCAGGCACTCAAGCTCAAATTGCATTCAAGACATATTTGGTTTTATTCGCAATCATGTCTTGTCTTTTTCCAAGCCTGGTCAAAAGTATATTGTTGAAGAGTACTTTGACCATCAGTGAATTGATGAGTCTCAAGAGATCATATCCCCAAGTGTAGATTATGTACATGCCCATACACCTGTGCACGTCCCAGATGCACCTGTAGAAACCCTAGTAAGACATAAGCATCCTGCTCTGTATCATACTTCTGCTAAACCTCTAGATGTTTGTAAGCCCCTTGCTTCATCTCCTGTGCTTGCGAAAGTCCCAGACCGATACAAGCCTCTGGATTTGCCTCCTATTCTCCATGACCTCCCTGTCAATTACATTAATAATCTGCCTAGGTTTGATGGAGAAAATGAGAAGATCACTGCTGAAAAGCATATTCAAAACCTTGAAGATTTCCTTGAACTTTATGAGGTTGAAGATGATGATGTCTCTATCAGGATGCTTGCCCTATCTTTGGGAGGTAAAGTCAAAGATTGGTTTAAGAGCCTTCCAACTGCTAGCATAGAAATTTTCATCAGTTCATGCAAGTTTTCTTGGAGAGGTGGGTGATCAGGGGAAATGTTTTCCTCATCCTAGAAGAGTATGAACACTTGAAAAGAAAGCCAGGGGAGACAGTACAACAGTTTTCAACCAGATTCAATAAGGTATATCATGCAATACCTACTGATATAAGGCCACCCCCAGGATATGCCCACTTGCATTACCCAGATGCCTTTGATCCTGAGATGACATTTCAATTAAGAGAAAGGAACACTGCAAGCCTCGAAGAAATGCAGAATATTGTTGTTGATGTGGAGACCAACTTGTTGATCAAGAGGTCACAGTTAAAGGACAAAGAAATGGAGCAGCTGAAGTCATTAGAAGCTAAACTGCAGATTTTGGCCAGTACCATGGAAAAGTTGATGCAGAAGATTAACATAAAAGAGGAGCTTGCTGACCAAAGACATCATGGTCCCTTGATTTCAGAGAAAGAAAGTGTCACAGTTCCCAAACATGTTGTTGCACACCCTTGGTACCATGGTTTGAATAATGATTCGTTCATGTATTCAATTCACGGCACAGTCAAAGATGAAGCTCCATCTCAACTTGTAGAGGAGCAACCGACTGATATGATGTGCATGTTCAACAACATTCCTTACTTGGATTATCCACCCAAGTGGGATCAGTATGATGACGATCATGAAGCTGAAATAGAGGTTGATTGTTTAGAGGAACCGACAGCATGTCAAGGGCAGGAAGAAGATCATTTACAGTTCAGATGTGACAATCAGCCCTTGCACAACAGTCATGACAGCAATGGAGAAGAGACAAAAAATCTCAGAGTAAGTGAAAGCACTTTGCCCATGTGTTTCTCATATCTTCAATTCCTGAAAAGAAACTCTAGGTCAGTTGTAAGTAGTGAAGACATAAATTTCTCTGACCAATCAGTTGAAGATGCCATTAAGGATATGGAGACTGTTTTAAACCCAGAATCGCAGCCCTTGACGTGCATTGATTTTCAAATTCTTGATGATAGCTTAGAGCCTGAGACAAATTATGATTTAATCCAAAAGAACCCTGTACCGTTGTGCTTTAAATCATTTCAAGTTTTGAAGGAGACTCTTGGACAAGTGGTGAAGGATAAGTGCATAAAAGGTCAGGAAATTTCATTTGAGTCGATGCAGCAGTCTTGTCAGTCTTTTCAGGATCCAATAGCTGATCTGTTAGATGGCCTGTGTGGTCAAAATCATTCTTCATTCACTAGTCATGAGACAAAACGCTGTTATGATACTGACATGGTCAGGCAATCAGATTCTTTGTCTTTTGCAGCAGAGGCATCATTTCAGAAACCATCAGAGCATCCACAGTCGTATGAGGAAGTGTTGAAAGACACAGAATGCATAGGTGAAAAGTCGAGTCTTGATGCTGAGTTGTTTGAAGTTGAAAATCAAAAGATGGGCCAAACCTATATTGATCCTGTAGCTACCTATATGGAGAATTTTCTCACTGTGGAGCCTAAATCTTTCTCTGACATGACTTTTGCTTTCCAAGATTGTCGAGGCCTCTATGA
>ML794742.1:157984-172933 GCA_009831015.1 Picea engelmannii | reverse complement strand
ATTTCTTATTCCCCCCCCCTTTTTTTACAAGATTTTAACTAAGGTTATAATTATTAATTATGTGGTTTTTATTTTTATTATTAATATTGTTATATATATAAATATATATATATATATATATATATTTTTTGAGCGATAAAATTTTACCATTAGTGTAGTTTAGACTTAAGCTTTAGATTTTGTACTGGGCGACAATTAATTAGGGAATTTGTTTTAAAAATTTCTTAACATGTTATTTATCTTAGGGCCATCTAGGTTCATCCCTCTATCATCATCAATGAAACGTGCCCTTCAGGATGCACTAGGTTCTCCAAGGGTGCCACTCGCCTCATTTGTTCCTTTGCGCGACGTGCCCTTCAGGACACACTATGTGCTCCAAGGGTGCCACTCACCTATTGACTGATTGGTAGACATAAATAACCCCTGGAGTCAACACTTCACCAGGTGAACTTGTGGGAGACTAAGGGATTCTAAGGAATAAGGCCCCTGCCTTATTGCGCACCCCTTAGAATCATCGTGAGCGACTGTCACAGTCTGCCCCCACGACATCGTGGGTCCTCTCAAACTAGGTAATCGTTAACCTACAGTTCGAGCCATGACGAGAGTGCTAGTAGGCTGTGGCAGGGCTGTTGTCGACATCTCTCCCTCAACATCTCTGGTAGTCGTGTGTGACCCCTTTAATCCATATGTGAGTCTGGTTGGCAAGCTATCGTCAGCCTGCATCATCAACAAATCATGTTAGAACATATCCATGTCATATCATCTAGTCAGATGCATTAATATCACAGTAAAACAATCAAACCCCAATGGCACACTCCCTGACTCGATCCAGATTCCAAGGGGTTCCATCGATGCCTCTGCATCCTCAAGGTCCAAAACCCTGCACACTCAGTAAAACCGAGTCAATAGCACCTGCCTATGTCAATGTAGTAAAACAACATGTCATCTACCCATGACGCATCATAATCAAGTCAATGTTTTTAATGGCATAATAATCCGGATCAGTTGTGAGCAAGTGTCCTCAAAGAATAAGTTCGCTAAGTGCGCTAGAGAGAGATGTTACAATTGCGCTCATATTTTAGGCACAGACTTCAATTTGACTTGCGCTTTTCACTCCGACTTTAAAGGATTCATGCATAGTATTACTCATAAAGTTATTTTTTTTCTCAGCGTGTATTATCCAATGCCTTGGGTTAGCGTGATACCAGGGGATGGCTTGCATGAAAATCAGGGTAATTTAAGGTTGAACATGTGTGTGGCTATTTGTTGTTGTGTATTTATGTTCTTGAAAGCCCTTCAACATCTTGGATTCATCTCAATATCGAAGTCGGAGTTGGTGCCTTTGTTTCTATTGTTGTTTCATTATAAGGAATTGCGCAGTAGTTTTATTTATTAAAAGTTGTTTGTGTTTTTATCAACGCCCTTTTTAAAACCGATTCTAGTGTTCCTATTTTACTTTACAGTGACAAATAAATTCTTCCAGTTTACTTCTCTTTATTCCACCCTTCTCCTTAATTAATATTATCATTATATAAAGTTTAACAATGTCCTCTTTTATATTTTAAAAAATTCCAACAAGTTTACCTTTATTATTCTAAATGAGCTAGGTGATAAGGATTAGTAAAATGAACACCCTCATGAAATTATAGTTTTATTTATTAAATGAATAAGTTGAATAAGAATTATAGTAGAAATAAAACCACCTTTATCATCTTTTAGTTGGTCCTTTTATAAAATTTTGCATGACAATTATGTTACTGATAAGTTGTTGACTTTGTACAATTCTGTTTGGAATAGTAATTAAATTTTTCACCACGAATTATGGGTAGATTCCCTAGCGCCATGTCTTGCATTGTCTATGAATGATGTAGTTAATAAATTGGCCATGTGCACTGATTAACGATGCACGAGGTTAATTAAGTGGCTAGAGATCTCATGTGTGTCGAATAGTTAATGTAAACGAGACCCGTTGCTCGCACAAAACTCCATAATGGATTTAGGACTTGTTGAGTTGTCTCCTTGCACGCACTAAATTGCATGTAATAGATGATGGATTTAGATATTTAGTTTCTGATTGTTTAATTTTGTTCTTGAGTGATGGTTTAAACTTAGTTTATTTCTTATGTGCATGGAAATTTAAGGTATTGAATGATGCATTGCATAATGTTTAGATTTTACTTCTTGATCGCCATGAAGCGTCAATGTAATGAATGGTTGTCGGTTATTTACTTCTTGTGCCATGAAAAATAGAATGATGAAATGGAGGATTGTTGATGTTGTAGATTAGCTAATTTCTTGGATTGATTGTGTGGGTGGGATGTAGACACCTCCTTGTTCCTCAGAACAATTGCTAGCCCTGAGACCTTAAATGGTCAAAATCAATGGGAACCTAGGCTTGAGCGTTGCTTATGTGTCCTGGAGGTCCTAACCATTGCAGGCTAGGACAGGCGGGTAGTCATTCTTATTCTTTGTCGGTTGAATTTCGTACACTGCTTCCAAGTGCTTGATGTGCTGTTATGATAGGCTGTTATGTTGTTGTTTTGCGTGCGTGGTGTTTGTCGTCGTGCTGCGATGTTGCATATAATGTCATTATTACCTTCCTACACACACAAAAAATAAAAATAATATATATATATATATATATATATATATATATATATATATATATATATATATATATATATATATATATTTNTTATGTGAGGCTTGTTGCCGTAACCAAATGGGAGGTTCGTTACATATGGTATTAGAGTGGGTTCGACTCGCGACTTGGGATCGCTACGGCTTTCGTTGGTAAGATTTGATTATAATGTTACTAATTGAGTTGACTTGTATTCATGCAGGTAATCATGGTTAGAGGATGCCGCGGAGGCAGACGAAGAGGTGCTAGGGGAGGAGGCGCGACGCCTCCAGTAGCATCCATGCCTGAGGGGTCTCTCCCCCAGGGAGATGAGAAGGTTCTTGGACAGGAGAAGATAGCAGTTGGTGATGTAGTCAGAATGATGAGATCTTTTCAGCGCATGTCCGAGGAACTGATCATCCGTTTGGACAGAAATGAGGCCAGGGCGCCGGCACCCATTGAGGTTCCACCGCGCGCTTTGGTCGATACTGGTAGCATTCATCGTGAACTCGAGAAGGTCAAATTTTCTGAGTTCTTTGGTGCCCTGGACGACGTAGCCGCCGAGGCATGGTTGGAGAACATGGCGATGTGCTTTTCACTTCACGATTATACCTCCAACATGAAGGTCCAAATGGTGGTATTTCAACTGAAGGGGAGTGCTCTTCTATGGTGGAAGATGCTCCTACCACAAATGAACGTGGTCATCAAAGATGTGTCATGGGAACTATTCGAGGAACAGTTCCGAAAGAGGTACCTTTCAGAGGAATTCATTAAGCATCAGCTCAATGAGTTCAATGCCTTACGACAGGGTGTTCATACGGTGCCCGAGTACGAGGCCCATTTTATGGTGCTTCTCTGGTATGCTCCACACCTTAACACTAAGAAACTTAAGGTCAACAAGTTCATGTTCAGCCTTAATGACAACATACGTGCAAAGGTTAGGATTATGATGCCTCAAACCTTGCATGATGTTGTCCAGAAGGCCCTCATAGCAGAGGAGGAGCTTATCAGCGGGGGTCAGACCAGGACCCCAGCGAGACCAATAGGGCAGGTGTCATTTGGAGCACAACAACATCAGACACCAGCCAAACATACGCCTAGATATCGTGGCTTCTAGAGGGGATCCACCATCACTACACCTCGGCGATCGACATCTCACCAACGGACACCTTATCGGGGACCACAACATCAACAACAACATCGACCGCAGTAGCAACAGTTTAGGCCTGTTCAATAGAACAGACCAAGATTCCAGGCCGATAGGCCGTCATCTTCTACTTTGTGTACTAGGACTACTGGGCCGAAGAAAGGGTGTTGGACATGTGGGGAGCCACACTACCAGCGTGACTGCCCTATGGAGAGGACTAGAGCGTCCGGATCAACTGGACCTACTACTGTGGGAGATATGGGCAAGGCCCATTGGATTCATGCAATGATGAATAACCACCAGGCAGAGCATCAGTCGACTGTGCTCGAGATGATAGGTACCGTCTCTGACCAGACCCTTAGTATTTTGATAGATTCCGGCGCTACCAAGAGTTTCATTTCTGGTGCAACACTAAAAAGGATTAAGGTAAAGGCAGTCGAACAGGATGAGTTTAGCTTCGTAGATATGGCTTCGGGAGCCAAACAAAAGGTTGGAGGAAAGGTTACGTAATGTATCCTTAACTTGGGAGAGTTTGTCACAAGGGCCAACCTGTACGTCACGATCCTAGGATCGTATGATGTCGTGATTGGTATGGATTGGTTGGAATCGCATGAGGCGATACTCAATTGTAAGACGAAATGGTTGAGCTTGGTTAATGACGAGGGATAGAGACGTGTGATTGTAGGTCAAAACCACAGAATTTCCCTAAGGTTCATCTCTTCCTTGCAACTTCGGAAGAGCATGTGCAAGGGGTGCAAGATTTATGTGATCCTTGCATTAAACGAGAAGGGAGTAGAGGAAGGTCTAGAACACCTTCCGGTGGTGAGAGTGTTTGCGGACGTGTTTCCGTAGGAGTTACCTGGGATGCTGCCAGAGAGGGAATTGGAGTTTAGCATAGACCTAAAACCAGGGACGAACCGATAGCAAGAACGCCTTATCGGATGTCGACCCCGGAGTTATAAGAGTTGAAAATGCAACTGAAGGAGTTGTTGGACCTGGGACTAATACGTCCAAGTGTGTCACAATGGGGTGCACCTGTTATTTTCATCCGAAATAAAGATGGGTCATGGAGGCTGTACATTGACTACCGTCAATTGAACAAGGCCGCGATCAATAATCAATATCCGTTGCTAAGGATTGATGATCTGTTCGATCAAATGAAGGGCCCGACGATGTTCTCCAAGATCGATTTGCGATCAGGGTATCACCAGTTATGGATCAAGGAGGATGAAATCCCTAAGATCGCCTTTAATACAAGGTTTGGGCATTACGAGTTTACTGTTTTACCGTTTGGACTAACAAACGCCCCTGGGGTATTTATGAGTTTGATGAATGGGGTGTTCCGCGAGTACTTGGACAAGTTTTTCCAAGTATTCATCGACGATATTTTGATTTACTCTCAAATGATGGAGGAGCATGATGAGCACTTTCACTTGGTACTATAGTGTTTGTGAGAGCACAAATTGTATGGGAAGTTGTCCAAATTCTCATTTTATCAATCGAAGATTCACTACTTAGGGCATGTCATCTCTGGTGAAGGCATCGCCGTGGATCCAACCAAGGTCAAGGCTATTATGGAATGGCATGCACCGACGAATGTCCGAGATGGTGTGTAGCTTCATGGGTTTTGTAGGATACTATCGACGGTTTGTCGAGGGGTTTTTCAAGATAGAAAATCCGATCACAGAGTTGCAAAAGAAGAACAAGAAGTTTGTTTGGACCGAGAAATGAGCGGAAGCATTTCGTAGGCTTAAGGGACTATTGAAAACAACACCAATACTAAAGGTCCCTGACATGGATGCAGACTTCTTGGTATGCACTGACGCATCCAAGGAAGGCTTAGGCGGAGTCTTGATGCAAGACAGACGAGTGATCGCTTTCATTTCGAGGAAACTGAGAAGGCATGAGGAGAACTACGCGATGCACAATTTGGAGTTGTTAGCCATCGTATATGCCTTGAAGGTTTGGAGACACTACCTTGTTGGATGAAAATTTGAACTAAAGACTGACCATTGTGGACTGCAACACATATTTACGCAAAGCGACCTGAACGCGTGACAATGGCGATGGTCGGAATTGCTTAGCAAGTACGACTTCGAGATTACTTACATAAAAGGCATAGTGAATCGAGTGGTAGACACATTGAGTTAGAGACCACGCATCTTTTCGGTGCTGCCTCTTCAGACGAATCTACGTGAAAAGATTATAACTTTAGAGTGTGATGATGACTGGTACAAAGAGGTCGAAGGTTTTATCAGACAAAAAAAAATGATGGTACCACAATTTGAAGGATTTCTGTTTGATAGCGATGGATTATTGAGGTTTAAAAATTGGATCTACGTACCACCGAACGAAGAATTGAGGATGTTGATCCTGAGTGAGGCTCATAGAGCAGTTTACATGGCTCACCCGGGAGTCACGAAGATGAGGGAAGACCTTAAACCCTTATTCTTATGGAAGGGAATGAAGGCTTACATAGTCAACTATGTGGCCAGATGTCTAGAATGTCAATAGGTAAAGGCTGAACATAGACACTTAGCAGGATTACTACAACCGAACGCTATTCCGGAATCGAAATGGGAGGTTATTTTGATGGACTTTATTGTTGGATTGCCACTGACGACAATGAGAGATGACTTGATTTTCGTAGTAGTAGACACTCTGACAAAGAGTGCTCACTTTATTCCTGTGCATACGATGTATCAGGCACCTGACATAGCTAGAGTTTTCATCAGTGAGATTGTGAGGTTGCATGGAATTCCTAAGAGGATTATATCCGATCGAGGATCGGTGTTTACCTGACTATTTTGGATGAGTTTCCAAGAGGCCTTGGGAACCCAACTTAACTTTAGTACTGCGTATCACCTGGAGACTGACGGGCAGACCGAATGAATGAACCAAACCTTGGAGGACATGTTGCACATGTACGTGATGGACCAACAAAAGTGTTGGGAAGAATTCTTGCCACTAGTGGAGTTCGCTTACAACAACAGTTACCAGAGCACCATTAAGATGGCTCCTTTTGAGTTTCTTTATGCATGACCGTGTCGGACACCTTTGAGTTGGGATTGGCTCGAGGATAGGGTCCTGGTGGGACCAGAAGCGATCCCAGAAATGGAAGAGAAAATGCAAACAATAAGACAAAGGATTAAAGAAGTGTAGGATCAACAGAAGAGTTATGCCGATGCACACCGTGTCGACCGTAGTTACGAGGTCGGCGATCGAGTCTTCTTGCGAGTTAAACCGCATAAGAGTTCGATCAAGTTTGGGAAGGGAGCTAAACTCTCTCCTAGGTTCGTCGGACCTTTCGATATTGTGGAGAGAAAGGGGCCTGTGGCCTATCGACTAGCCTTGCCTGATTCTTTGAGGCATATGCAAAATGTTTTTCATGTATCTGTTTTGAGACATTATATTAGTGATCCTACACATGTTATTGACATGAGTTCCTTGTAGGTATTGGACGAGGGGGTGCTCATGACTGAGCCGGTCCGCATCTTGGATCATCGCATTCAACAACTATGACATCGAATGGTAGATTAGGTCAAGGTCCAATGGAACAATTATAGTCTACACTCGGCGACCTGGGAGGACGCATATGATATGCGCCAACAATTTCCATTTTTGTTTGATAGATAAACATATGATACTGTGATGCACTTTATTTCGGCATACATACTGTGAAACTTTGGGACGAAGTTTAGAACAAGAGGGGGTGTATGTAACATCCCGCTCTGGCGCACTGAGAGAACTTATTCTTTGAGGACACTTGCTCGCAAGTGATCCAGATTATTATGCTATTAAAAATTTTGATTTTGATTGAGGCGTTATGGGTTGATGACATGTTGTTTTACCGCTTTGACATAGATAGGTGCTATTGACCTGGTTTACTGAGTGTGTAGGATTTTGGACCTAGAGGATGCCGAGGCATCGATGGAACCCCTTGGACTCCGTATCGAGTCGGGAAGTGTACCATTGGGTTTTGATTGTTTTACTATGATTTTAGTGCTTCTGATTAGATGATATGATATGGATATATTATGACATGATTCATTGATGGTGCAGGCTGATGATAACTTTCCGACCAAACTCAGATGTGGAGTAAAGGGGTCACGCACGACTACCAGAGATGTTGAGGGAGAGGTGTGGACAACAACCCTGCCACAGCCTACTAACACTCCCACTGTGGATCGAACTGTAGGTTAACGATTACCTAGTTCGAGAGGACCCATGATGCCGTGAGGGCAGACTGCGATAGTCGCTCACGATGATTCTAAGGGGCGTGCAATAAGGTGGGGGCCTTATTCCTTAGAGGCCCTTAGTCTCCCATAAGTTCACCTAGCAGAGTGTTGACTCCAGGGGTTATTGATGTCTACCAATTCAGTCAAGAGGCGAGTGGCACCCTTGGAGCACGTAGTGCGTCCTGAAGGGCACGTCACGCAAGGGAACATATGAGGCGAGTGACACCCTTGGAGCACCTAGTGCATCCTGAAGGGAACGTCGCGTTGTTGATGATAGAGGAATGAACCTAGATGGCCTTAGGACGAATAACGTGTTAAGTATTTTTAAAACAAATTCCCTAATTAAATGTTGCCCAATACAAAAATGTAAGATTTAAGTCTAAACTATGCTAGTGGTAAAATTTTGTCTCACTATAAAAATAATAAAATAATAATAATAATAATAATATTAATAAAAACCACATGAATAATAATTATGATTTTCGTTAAATCTTGTAACATAAAGGGATAAATAAATTAATTGTTTAAAAAAAATAATCTGTTGGATTAAAATTTAAAAAGGGAATTAATTGTCTTATTATTTTGATAAATTAAAATATACTAATTAATGAGAAAAGGGAAAAATGGATTAAATTCCACACCTGCCTTTTTGAGTTCTAAGTAAAAAGGGGAAAGAGGGAAAATATAAAATATTAGGAACTAGGAAAAGAGGTAAACATAAAAGGGAAAAAGGGGAACTTAAGGGAAAAAAGCAAAAAGTCAACTTAGTAAAGAGTCTACCATTTAAGAGCTTTCTAATTTAAACTGATTTAGCAAATTAATAGAAGGGAAAGCCTTTAAAACCTGTTAGGGAATTTGGGGACACCTAGGAGTGATTCTAGGAGTAACTCTAGGTGGGTGAGGGAAATAAGATAATTAACTAATTAAAGAAATTAAATATGGAGGAATGTAGGGGATGGGGGACACTTGTACGAAGAAGAATGTTTAGGAATTTATTTAAAAAAAATTAATTAAATGAGATTTTAGGAAAGAAAGGAAGTTCGAAACTCTATATATGAAAAAGGGAGAAGGATGAAGGGGGATGTTCTGTTTGCGTAACTTTACGTTGCAGAAATATCTACTTGACTGATTTACTTGTGGGAGTTGGGGATACCCAACTCGGAGAGGAGTGGTAGCTCGGCCTTGTGAGGCAAGATGGGAGCTAGTCGAAATCTCTGGATAGTGTGTGTGGCCCCTTTTCGGCTCGGGGGGATAAGGGGGAAGAAGAGTACCCCTAGCATTGGCTGGGAGGTACCGGTGAAGTCTCGTTGGTCGGCAAGCGGGAGTTGCATGGAGGGCATGGATGACACTCGGAGTGGGCGATCAGGCAACGATACACTTTCTTCATTTTGTTTGGTAGATTGTATTAGGACTTATGTTTGGATCTGCTTATTCATTGGAAAGGTAAACTGATGTCTTTTTAAGTTGATGACGAAAACTTTTATTAGCCTAGATCAATGGTTGTTGTCTCCTATGAGCTTGTTTTTCCCACATGTCTTGACCACCTGGTTGCGACTGATTGTGTCCTTAATGGTTGTTTCCTTTCATCCTTAGCTCCTCAGTCCTCGCCTGAGCAGTCGGCCAGGAGCCTGATCTATGGTCATTTCCTTAGCGTTAAAATACCTATGGATCTCAACGCCCTAATTTTCTGTGCGAGGATGGTGTGCGAAGGACGCATCTGTTAGCCGTCTACCCAGTGGTTGCTCGAGCTCAATTGATGACCTTTGCACCTTTTTGTATTGTATGCTTCCGCCGCTGTTATAATTCCTATTCCCTAGTTGACTCTGCATTTAAATGTTTTCCGGGCTAGTTAGCTCTGCGCTTAATGCGCCCCCTTGTGATTCCACTCTGCGTTTTTTTATCACCTCTCAATGACAGTTTTACCTGCCTCGTTTTAGGAATTTTTCACAGATTTTAGTGTAATGGCGGGATTTTTGTGACTGTAATTTGTTTCGTTTGTACAGGAAATCCGTCCCTCGACCCTGCTTGATTTTTATGCCTAAATTTATATGTCTAAATCAAATTTCTACCTGCATTTTTGACTTTGTTTCCTGCTTGCATTTCTGTTTGATTCTTCTTGGGGGTTGGACGTATGTGGTGGATTGGTAATGTGTGAAGGAAAAATTGTTGGTGCTGGACAAGCCACGGGGTAAAACCTCCGGTCGATGCTCTTGGGCTGCGTTTTGTTTTTGTTTTGTGAGTGGTTGGTCATGTTCTGACCCTTTTTATTTTTATATTTTTCTGGTAGTTGATGCGTTGTGCAAAATTGTGACCCATGGCCTTCCCTTCTTGTGGCTTGCGTTGATTGCACTAGTCGTTGACTGGGACCTTGAGCTCTCCTCGGTGCTTTATGTAGGTAGCCTTTCATGGAGACTTGATTTGGGATTTGAGATTAGAGATTGGGTTCGATAACCACAACCCCATGTTTTTTTCCCCCCGTCGACTTCCATTTATGATTCGGAGTTATAGGCCTTTAAGACGACATTGTTCCACGGTTTCTGCTCTGAGTTTTTTTTTTACCTTTTCCTGGATCTGCGAGCTTCCTTCCTGCGTTCTCGTTTTTCGTGTGCCTATGTGTTGGGTTGGGAATTACATGTTGGGTAGGCACATGCGTGGATGGTGGCAATTCTATGGATGCGTGTTATGTCCATTCCTAAGTGTCTGTCGCCTTAATGTAAGCGAGTAGTGCTATCTTCACTGTGTAGCGACTTCCTGAGGATCTCATCGTAAGTAATTACCTAATTTGGGTACCTACTTTGTACAACTGACCAACAACTTGGAAACCACGCTTCTTTAAAGACCTTGTCTTGTCCCAACAAATTTCTTTAATTTTATTGACAGCTTGTTTTTGGTTCGGTCAATACAGCTAGATGACAGGTTGAGATTTATTTGTGTATCAGTATTTAATAGTAGCATTCTACCTTATATTAGTTACTGATTTATTAATGTTAATGGCTAATACGATTGTGATTTGGATTAAATTGGATTTAGATGCACAGATTTTACCCACACTGACTTAACACTTGTGCGCTTAGATTTGTAAGCACAGTCCTCAACTTACACTCATTTTTACTCGCTCAGAATTGGATAATTGCGCTCATATTTTAGGCACAGACTTCAATTTGACTTGTGCTTTTCACTCTGACTTTAAAGGATTCATGCACAGTATTACTCAGAAAGTTATTATTGTTGCTCAGCGTGTATTATCCAACGCCTTGGGTTAGCGTGCCACCAGGAGATGGCTCGCATGAAAATCAGGGTAATTTAAGGTTGAACATATGTGTGGCTATTTGTTGTTGTGTATTTATGTTCTTGAAATCCCTTCGATGTCTTGGTTTCATCTCAATATCGAAGTTGGAGTTGGTGCCTTTGTTTCTATTGTTGTTTCATTATAAGGAATTGCGTAGTAGTTTTATTTATTAAAAGTTGTTTGTGTTTTTATCAACGCCCTTTTTAAAACTGATTCTAGTGTTCCTATTTTACTTTACAATGACAAATAAATTCTTCCAGTTTACTTCTCTTTAGTCCACCCTTCTCCTTAATTAATATTATCATTATATAAAGTTTAACAATGTCCTCTTTTATATTTTAAAAAAGTCCAACAAGTTTACCTTTATTATTCTAAATGAGCTAGGTGATAAGGATTAGTAGAATGAACACCCTCATGAAATTATAGTTTTATTTATTAAATGAATAAATTGACCAAGAATTATAGTAGAAATAAAACCACCTTTATCATCTTTTAGTTGGTCCTTTTATAAAATTTTGCATGACAATTATGTTACTGATAAGTTGTTGACTTTGTACAATTCTGTTTGGAATAGTAATTAAATTTTTCGCCATGAATTATGGGTAGATTCCCTAGCGCCATGACTTGCATTGTCTATGAATGATGTAGTTAATAAATTGGCCATGTGCACTGATTAAGGATGCACGAGGTTAATTAAGTGGCTATAGATCTAATGTGTGTCGAATAGTTAATGTAAACGAGACCTGTTGCTCGCACAAAACTCCATAATGGATTTAGGACTCGTTGAGTTGACTCCTTGCGCGCACTAAATTGCATGTAATAGATGATGGATTTAGATATTTAGTTTCTAATTGTTTAATTTTGTTCTTGAGTGATGGTTTAAACTTAGTTTATTTCTTATGTGCACGAAAATTTAATGTATTGAATGATGTATTGCATAATGTTTAGATTTTACTTCTTGATCGCCATGAAGCGTCAATGTAATGAATGGTTGCCGGTTATTTACTTCTTGCGCCATGAAAAATAGAATGATGAAATGGAGGATTGTTGATGTTGTAGATTAGCTAATTTCTTGGATTGATTGTGTGGGTGGGATGTAGACACCTCCTTGTTCCTCAGAACAATCGCCATCCCTGAGACCTTAAATGGTCAAAATGGATGGGAACCCGGGCTTGAGCGTTGCTTATGTGTCCTGGAGGTCCTAACCATTGTAGGCTAGGATGGGCGGGTAGTCATTCTTATTCTTGGTCGGTTGAATGTCGTACATTGCTTCCAGGTGCATGATGTGCTGTTATGTTAGGCCGCTATGTTGTTGTTTTTCATGCGTGGTGTTCGTCGTCGTGTTGCGATGTTGCGTATAATGTCATTATTACCTTCCTACACAAAATAAAATAAAATAAAATAAAATTGCTCTTGTTATGTGAGGCTTGTTGTCGTAACTGAATGGGAGGTTCATTACACACCTTGCATTAACTACAATAAATTCTTTTTACAAAGAATAGTGTACCTAGAGGGTTGTTTACTTGTAGTTATCCCTCTCTGATTGCAAAACAATTGGTATGGATGATTGGGTATATCCTTTCTTTTCATGTTAAATTTAATGATATTTTAGTCATCTTGTATTGCACCTTCCTTCCTAGACTTCTGTTAAATGGTAATGTCATTTGTATTTGAATGTATGTCCACCTTATCTACATTCTAAATAGTTGTAGGACCGTGGTTTTCCTTTGATGCTCATGTCGATCAAATACTCTTTTGTATTTTCATTCTTTCAGTTGCATCGCAAAATTATGGAACTGTGAACATGTATGATGTTGATCATAATGATTACTAACAAAACCATCAATTGCTTATTTTGTTGTACAAACCCATATAGGAAGTTGTGGTGTCGGTTCATGTTCATGTTCAATGGACCCAATTGGAGGAAGGTGAGTAGGTGTAGGTGGATTTTCATTCTCATTATCATCATCAAGAAGAAGGAACCATAATAGGATCCCTGGTAAAAAATCCGGGAATAGAAGAAGGAATGTTTGTTGAAGATGGCTCGTAGGAAGAAGATGACACAAACGATAAATTTAGGCATGCATGCTAAGATACCTTCACCAAAATTGGAATCTCTCCTAATAATAATTTCATTTGAACGAGATTGAAGAAGTCTATAACCTTTGATATCTTCAGAATATCCATAAAAAATGCATTTCTCACTCTTAGGCTGTAAGGATTTACTTTTCTCATAAGGAATGGGAGCCCATGCTTCACTACAAAACACATGAAAGTGGATTACATTTGGTTTAATTTTACTCCATGATTCTTTCGATATTGTTTCTTTTAAATCCTTTCTGGGAGTGTGATTTACTATGGAATTGACACAATTAATGGCTTCTACCAAAAAATGAGGACTTAATTCCTTAGACTAGATCATACAATTTTCCATTTCTTTTAATGTGCGATTCTTTCTCTTAGAAACACCATTTTGTTGTGGTGT
The DNA here is from genome assembly GCA_009831015.1 of Picea engelmannii. Taxonomy (NCBI): domain Eukaryota; kingdom Viridiplantae; phylum Streptophyta; class Pinopsida; order Pinales; family Pinaceae; genus Picea; species Picea engelmannii. The sequence continues at coordinate 159,154 of ML794742.1, read as the reverse complement.
ATATGGGACAATATGTTTCATATGAATGCCCTGTGCAATAAAGTAAGTTGTGAATTTTCTATTAACATATTCACCTTCTATATTTTTTCTTAAAATTATATGAAGTTGATGTCCATATTGTTTTATGAAAGGGCCTTGTAGGTCAAAAAACATGTCAAAAAATTCAATCTTAAGTTTTAAGAAATAAACCTAAGTGTGTCTGGAAAAGTCATCAATGAAACTTAAGAAGTAATTGAACCTAGAGAAAGAAGCGGAAGGAAGAATACCACACAAATCACTATGAACAAGTTGCAAGGGGGCCAAGGTGTGCCAAGAGGCACGCTCGCCAAAACTATCTTGATGATGTTCACCAAGAACATAGTCATAACAAACACCATCTCTTCAAGAAACAAGAGGAATTCCAATCACCATATTCTATTTACATAGTTGTTTCAACAGGTGTTAGTTTAGATGACCAAATATCTCATGCCAAATATTACTCAAGTCATCACTATGAACAATAAAAATTGATCTAAGAGATGATGACCCAATGTTGTCAAATATATACAACCTGGTAATATAGTCAATAATTCCAATTTCTAGGACATGCTTAGGATATTTTAAATCCTTGATCACAACTTGGTGAGGTGAAAATTATATTGATTTACTTTCAATTGAATGACTGATATGATATATTGATAGAAGGTTGCAAGAAAGACTTGGAACACACAATACATCATTAAAATGACCATCATATAGATTACATATTCTAGACCATACAACACTAAGATATCTATCATCACCAACAAACATTTGATCTGTGTTACATTCATTAAGAGAAAAAAAATGGCTTTATCCTTTGCCATATGATAATATGCTTCAGAATCAATAAACCTTTGATTATAAGAAGAAGTAGATGTCTCATTAAAATAAAAACTAGAAGTGGAAAATTGATAAGAATCAAATATCAATATAGCATAGAAAAACCTCAGAAAAAGTACTCAACGCCTTGAAAAAGAGATAATTTAAGATAATAAGCCTCTTCGACGGGGCAACCTCATTTTACCCCACTTAAATGTTCAAGTACAAGATGATTCAAAATGAAAATGTCTCCTTGGTATATATAGGAGACTAGGAGGTATAATTACAACTAATGGCCTAAAGCCGACATAAATAAAATAACATTACTAA
>ML794742.1:88005-114153 GCA_009831015.1 Picea engelmannii | reverse complement strand
GGTAAAATATTTGACGATGGTAACAAAAATTCACCTAACAATCTACAACATAACAAACAACTAGTTAATGTAAGAATATTAATCGTAAAAAATGCATTCTTATTTTACACATTAATTAACACTAAAAACAAATATAAAAAAAAAACATTTATGTACAGTATGAGATGAAACATATTACATACCTTAGTATCTATGTCATACAAGTGTTCGAAAAATTATTCATAACCTTTAAGTTCACCAGCACAATGTAGCGGAGAGAAGATTTGCTCTTGATCCTTCATAAAGTCGTTTATTTGCCTTTTCTAATAGAGGTTCATCGTAAATACTAGCATTTTCCCCATCCTCATCCAACTGCGAAAAAAAATCTTGGATCATTTGATTTGTCCCATCATCTTCTTCCATGGGATCATTAACTTGATTTGTCCCATCATCTTCTTCCATGAGATCCTCATTTGCTTGGTCATGATGATGTTCCTCAACTTGTACAACATCATTTCTACTAATACTTGGTGCAATATTCTGCGGAATGTTAGAGGGAAACTCTAACTTTATAATTACAAACAATCATGCAAAATTAGTGTATACTATAACAAACATTCAAACAATATATATAAATATATATAATTTTGTATAAAATTGACAAAATAAAAAGATAATAAATATATAGCTAATTACCATGGTACGATATTCATTCGATCCGCCATCAATGTGAGCATATTTCCTACAATGTTGTGTATCTGTTGCTATTAAAATTCTAATGGGACGTCCGAGGCAACATTTTTTACAAGGGCAATAACATCTACCATCACCCTTTTCACCCGCTTTACTTTTTTCCCCACCTCTAACATTCTATGACATTTTTCCGCACAAAAATACCCTTTCGCAACATCTTCAAATCGTCAAATATTTATAGGCCAATTTTAGGTCACCATCGTCGCAATTGTGACGATAGTGACCTAAAAATATATATATTTTTTACAACTATTTATTTTAGGTCATTTTCAACGGTAAAGTTTGACTAAATTATTATGGTCAACTATCGTTGCTTATGCGACGACCAATCTAAGGTCGTCGCTTATGCAACGAACATTGACCATTACAGTTCAGTCAAACTGTAGGCATCGAGATTGTGATGAACATGGGGTAGATTTAGAAAAAAAAAACTTTTTCTCTTGCATGTTGCGATGAAAGAGTACTTTCGTCGCAAGTGGTCGTCGCAAATTTTTCAATATGTAGTAGTGAGAGGTGGAACTGGGTAGCCAAACAGTCCATCTTTCTTTTCTGGTCCTTCTCTACCTCTACTAAGAGTTTGGTAATAGTTTCCAGACTACTAAGGTGAAGCATGATCTCTTCCAACATTGTCTTGTTTTCCTTGTTCTCCTCATGCATGGCTTCTTCACTCTTTGAAATTAATTTTCCGATCATCATCTTAGTTATCCATGCCATCTCCATTGTTTTTTTGAAGAGGGTTTCCCTGGGTTGCGTGGCCCCCAGATCAATTACCCAGTCCGCTTCCTATACCAATGCATCCCGTGCTTTACCTTTACACTTGTTATTTAATTCCTTCTCCCACCGGGTGATGGTTTCCTTCCCCTTCAGCACAACCTAAGTTTGGAAGGTGCCCTTCGCATATTTTGCAGCCCGTGCCATTCTTGTTTTCCACCTCAGACTATTCTAGACTTCCTTCCCAGGGGGTTTCCTTTTCCTATGCGTTTACTTTAGATGTGCCATCCTACTCCACGTGCCACAACTCCTGTGTTGGTTACTTATCCTATGCCTCACTTCCCAGGTATTCTTCCTGTCCCTCCCCTGGACTCTGTGAAAAATCCCTATTGTTGGGCTCCTTCTAATTGCGTCTATTTTTGTTGTCCCTCTTCTTATTGACCTTTCCCCATTGCGAGCCCATACTTTCAATATTGGTTGCTTGAGGTGATGTGTGCTTCCGTCCTTTTTCCTGTTAAGTCTTAGATGGTCATGATGGGTCATCCTTTGTGCCTGTGCGGTTACTGCCCTTGCTCGCTTGTGATCCAGTTGTGCTGCTCTTCGTACCTGTACCTTTCCTGGTGGGTCTATCCGGTTTATCATCTGCCCCACATGCCTTACATCATTCATTGCATGCGACTTGTTGCCTACCCTTTCTCTCATGATTTCCTCATGCCTCTTACATGCATACTAGACTTGCTTCTGTTCGTCCATCTGCTTCTTATTATAATCTTTCATGATGATTAGTGTTAGAGTATTGGGAAATCTTATCCTGCCTGGGGCCTGCGTACCTTCTGCGGGACCTTGAGATATCCTCCTTGATGTGACCTTCCATACTTAACCTTCCTTCACGATATTTTTCCGCAAGGTGGTTGCAGTCTGTTCCGAGTTACCCATCCGGAATGATGATCCAGGTGTCATCTAGTTTCGAGCCTTCCTTGCCGACCCCCTCGTTGGTGAGTCTGTCTGCTAGTGCATTCACTGACCTGTGCACCCAGTGCAACTCCACTGTGTTTAGAGTTCTCAGATGTTCCTAGATTTTTTTTAGGGAGTGTACAAGGCGTCAATGGCGCTGAACCTTGCCCACTCTATTTCCATTTTGGAGTCTTTTCGTCGTGTTGATAACCAGGGTGGAGTGACCTTCTAGGATGATGTTTGTCATCCTTTCACGACTGAGGATTTCGAGGCCAAGTTCCAGGGTTCCAAATTCAGTTGCGTTGTTGGTTGAGTTTCCCATGCTCCCAATGTACAGTGAGATGATGTTTCCTCCACTGTCTTTGATCACGTCGCCTGCCCCTACCACTCCTGGATTTTATTTTGCCGCCCCATCAAAATTCATTTTGAGGAACCCTTATGGAGGGGGAGTCCAATTGTGGGATCCTATCTGGAGTTGCGGGTTGTGCCCTACAGTTAGGTTGTTGTTCCAATTTTTCATTTGGAAAAGGTCCAAGATCCAAGAGTCTTGCTTTATGAGTTGCGCTTTCGCCATATTGCAGTTGCGGCTCTGCATCATTTCTCTTATTTGAGAGACTATTGTCTCCTTTTCCTCTCTGCTGGTATGCTTTCATTCCTGAAGATGCGCCTGTTCTGTTCTTTCCAGATTTCCCAGATGATCATCCCTAGCGTTATATTCTAGTAGAGGTTCACCATTTCATTTTAATTGTAACCCTCATTCTAGTTGTTGATGGTTGCACTGATGTTCCCCCAGATCCTATTGGATTGGCGGAAGATGCTTGTTGCGCAATCCCAAATCTCTGTTGTATAACTGCATTCGTCAAGGAGGTGGTTAGTTGTTTCCTCCTTGTCTAGACAGAGATGGCAGTGACAGGGCCCTATGAAACCTCTTTTCCTGAGGTTCTCCCAAGTTAGAAATCGGTTGTGTAGAACAAGCCATTTGAACATTTTGACTTTTGGCCATTGGGGGATTTTCCAATTTTTTTCCCACTGTTGCTCCATATTTTCTTGGTCTTGACCCATAATGTAATATCGTGCTTATTTTAAGTTGAATTCACCCCTATTTTTCCTTCCCCACCTCAATTGGTCTTCTTCTTCCGAGACCCCAATTTTCCTTTTTCCCAATTCCTCCTCCATCGCTTTCGTCATTGTTTCGGTCCGGGCTCTATTTTGTGGCTTAAGTTTGTCCCAGATCCGCCACCTGGCGCTGCCTTCCCTTTTCTTTCGATAACGATGGATTTTTGTTTTGACTTGCCCAATCATTTCTTGTTGAAGCTCCTCTCTGTTTGGATTTTCCATTATGGGTTCCTGTTGACATGCGTCCTCCCAAAACCTTGTTGTCCTACCATTTTTGACTTCCCAGAAGCTGTGTTTCTGGATCCAGTGCTTGTTGCACTAGGCAAGATTCTAGATGGTTGATCCCTCCCTTGTGCCCATGAACTGAATTCGCTCCTGGTCGCTTATGTATGAGGCATAATTGGACTTCCATAGGTTTGTCCATGGTACCAAATTGTCTTTTACCCATCTCCACCAGATATTTTCCCCGTAGGCTTCGTTGGTGAATTGTGGGTCCTATAACCTTATGTCGCCTTTTATTTTTGGTCTTCATACCTTATCCCAGGACACCAGGGCCCATTTATTTTTATGTTCTGCATCACACCATAGGAATTCTCGCTGGATGTCTCTTATCTTTTGTAGAATTCCTTTGGGGGCTGGGAACACTGACATCATATACGCTGGAATTGCTTGAAGAACCGTTTTGGTGAGGATAAGCCTTCTAGCTAGGTTTAGGGCTCTATATGTCCAATGTTTTACCCTCTCCTGTAGTTTGCTGATAACTCCTTCCCACGTGGCCTTTGTGCAGGCTCTGTCCATCAGGGGGATTCCCAAGTATTTCGTTGGGAGTGTTTTGCGTTCAAACACCAGAATGTTTGCCAGGTTGTGATGAATTGTTGGATTAATGTTGAAGAAATATATCATGGATTTGGAGTGGTTGATTTCCTCCCCCAAGGCTTCCCCTAAGTCTTCTAATATTATTTTAAAATACTTTTCTTCCTTTACCGTGGGTGTGCCATGGAGTAGGGTATCATCAACGAACTGTTGGTGTGTGGAGGTTGGACAGTTTTCATAAGGTTTGATACCTTTTATTTCCCCAACTACAGTTTCTCTTTTTATACTTATGCTAAGCCCTTCCATCATTAGAATGAACAGGAAGGGGGAAAACAGGTCCCCTTGTCTTATGCCTATGGAAGGACAGAAAGGTTTGGCTGGGGCTCCATTTATAAGTAGTGAGTAGCTTGTCGTTGAGACTAGAGTGACTATCCAGTTGATCTAGTGTTGGTTGAACCCAAAAGCTTCCAAAGTCTTAGCCATGTAGTGCTAACTTATTTTGTCATAAGCCTTCGCCAAATCAAGTTGGATGATCACCCCCTCTCTCCTTTGTCTTTTCAGCGTGTGAAAGATCTCATGGGCTTGGATGATATTGTCCAAGATTTGTCTGCCTTCCACAAAACCCGCATGTTCCTGTGAAATTAGTGTGGGAAGTAGTGGCTTCATTATATTGTCTATGACTTTGGATATTATCTTGTAAACTACATTTCATAAAGCTATAGGCCTGTAGCGGTCTGGGGTTCTAGCTTCATTTTCTTTTGGGATTAGAGTGATCATTGTGGCATTTAAAGATTTCATGATGGATGCCGATATCTTGTTGTCCTCCACCACCCCATAAATATCATTCTTAAACACTTCCCAGCAGGCTTTGAAGAATTCCACTGTGAAACCATCCGAGCGTGGGGCCTTTCCGTTGGGCATCTCCTAGACCACTTGGTAAATTTCTTCCTTGGAAATGGGTTTTCTTAAGCCAACATTTTGCTCCTATGTGACCAGCTTGGGGATGGGCTAAATTATTCTTTGTATGGCCTCCGATCTATCTTGGTTTGGTTCCTGGGCTATCCCTTGGAAGTGGTTTACCAATGTATTCTCAATTTCCTGGTGGGATTCTCTTTTGATCCCGTCTTGATCCCTAATATTCAAGATTTTGTTGTGGGATCTTCTGGCAATAGTTGTTCTATGAAAAAACTTGGTATTCCTCTCCCCTTCCTTTAGCCACCTTATTCCGAACTTTTGACGCCACATGGTTTCTTCTTGCAGGCATCTTGTTTCCCATTCATGGGTCAAATGGATCTCTTCTTTTTTCCAATCCTCCATGTATCCCTCTTCGATGCACTGTTCCTGTAGTTTCCTCATTCTATCCTCAATGCTCTTTTTCCCCTGGTTTATATTTCCAAAGAATTCCTTGTTCCACTCCTTGAGTTTTTGTTTGATGTATTTGAGTTTTTTGTAAAGTTTGAACATCCTTGTCCCTTGGTCAGGAAGTTCCTCCCACCACCATTGGTTGATGTTCTCCTTGAAGGTGGGATGGTCGATCCATAACTTCTCAAATCTAAACGGTTTGTTCTTCGGTGTGGTTTGAAAATTTGCTTCCAGTTGAATTGGCCAGTGATCTAATCCCCCCCACGGGAGGATGCTGCAGTCCAAATTTAGTCCCTGTAGCATGATTGATTCCGACACCAAGAATCTATCTAGACTTGTGTATATTTGGTGGTGACCTAGTCATTTTTTTTCCCAGGTGAACTGACCATTGTTGGTCCTGATGTTCACGAGCTTCATTGTGTCAATGAATGATGAGAAATATTTCACATCTCTGTCCAATCTCATGGTGCCCCCTTTTTTCTCTGCGAGTGTAGTGATGATGTTGAAATACCCTGCCAAGATCCAATAGAGGTTGTGGGTAAGCTCCTTTAGATTCTCTAGGTCGAGGAGCAATATCATGTTTTCCTCCATCGCCTGGGGGCCATACACATTAGTGCATAGAATTTCCTCTGTGTTCCCTATAATTTTCATATTAACAGAACTTCTCATGGCTTTTGTTGCAAGTAGGTTGACCGATTGTGGGTTCCACAAGGTGAGGGTACCTCCCTCCATCTGTTGGCTTTCGACAACCAACATATTGTACTTCCTCCAATTTTTTTTACTGATTGTTTCCATTTTGTCTAAAGTGCATTTTGTCTCTTTTATGAAACATAGGTCAGGTTGTTCCTTACTCAATATATTTTAAAGGATTATTTTCTTTCTTGGGTTGTTTAGGCATCTTGTATTCCTCGTTATGATATTCATTTAAACATGTGGGGGGAAGTTGGGGAAGAGATTTTTAATCTTACCTGAATTTATCAGCAGGGCTCCTAGTTCTTGTAGGGCTACGCTATTTGATTTTCTTCCTTTCTTCTGCCTTGCCTGCTTGGGTGAGTGTTGTGGCTTCCCATCGCCTGTTTTGATTCCCATGTGTCCTATCTCACCATGCATGCGCTTAATCCCTTTAGATTTCTCTTCATCCTTTATGAGGAAGAGATATTGAATGCGATCGAGTTGCTCCGCTGACACATTGTCTATTCCCTTCCTTTTCCATTGCTCCAGTATATTCAGTAGATCTATTCCTTCCCTTTCCATAATATCTTTGAGATATGGGTCCTACGTTCCTATCTCACTTGGAGTCATATACGGATCTCCATTTGCTTCCTACATTGGGGTGTTGGTATCTTTGTTTCCTCCTTCCCTGGGACTTGCACTACCTCCTTGTTCGCCTTTGTTGCTTGGAGTTTCTATGTTATCCTAAGTTGCGTGTTCCCTCACATCCTTATCTTTTGTCTTTTCCATCCCTCCTTCTTCCCCTTGGTTTGGCTTGCCCCTTCCTTCTGTTATAATCCTAGATTCCGGGTTTCTTCATGTTGGGGCCTTGCCTTGTCTCTTGTTTCCTCTGCCTTTGTGATTTGGCTTCATAAAAACGTCCTCATCCTTCTGTAGATTAGTGTTTTCCGCTTCTTGTTTTTTGTTAAGAGGGAATTCTCTTAGTAGTTATCCATGTTCATGACATATTCTGCATCGAAATGGGATCTTCTCATAGTTTTTTCTTTGTATCCATTCCTCATCCCTAAACTCTAGGCTTATGGCTTCTGGGAGCGCTCCCAAAACATTCATCTCGATGAAGATCCTTGTGTAGGATGTATATTTTCCTTTTAGAGTAGCTTCCGATGTCTTGACATATTTTTTGAGATTGTTCCCTATGGATTCAAAGGTGGATGATAGCCAGTAGTCTAGTGGTAAGGAGTAAATCCTTAGCCAGACTGGGAAAATTTTAAAGGTTTCTTTCTCTACAGAGAATTTTCCTTCCATGGATGAATGTACATCCCTGTTGAGGCATGGAAATATGCCCCCCCCTCAAAGATTTTATCCTTGTCCTCTAGGTTCATAAATACCACGATGAATAATCCTTTCGAGCCTAGGTCGTTTTCCACTTCTCCACTTGGATTCCAATGGTATTTTATCTAGTTGCGCAATGTTTGTTTTGTGGGCCACAGGCCCATGAACTTTCATATCAGTGTATTCATCTTCATCTAATCCTGAAAGAGTTGTGTTTGGGGGTCTTCCAGTATAACCTTGGGTATCAATGTTGTTTTAGGTTTGCACGGGTTGTGCCCCTCTACCCCACTGGGGTTTGTCGTTTCTTATGCATCGTTTTAGGATTGTTTGGATCCTTCCCCCACGTGATCAATTTTTTCTTGGTTTCCCTCTTGGTTCTTTCCCTATTCTGATCTCGAGGTACCTGTCAAAGGTTCTTTGAAACCGTTGCCTCGTGGGCCTTTCCCTATGTCCACCACTACTTGCTTGTATGAGGGGGTTGCATTCCCTCTCCCTTTGGTGACCATACTGGTCGCTGCTGAGACCATGACTATCAAAACCTATCTTGAAAAATTCTCCAGAGTCGTGCCTTCTCCGAAAGTCATCGACCAATATCAGTCGACTCTTGGAAGTGAGTCAATGTTGAGATTTCCAACTCACAAGATATAATGAATGTTAGAAAGGCACAAGGGGCCTTTATTTTTTATTTTTATTCTCTGCCCCAAAGTGTGTTCTTATCCCCAAAACCCTTGTTTTTACCTACAAAAAATATTTAAACACAACCACACACAAAAGAAAAGAAATTTCTGAAAAATATTAAAACTTTGTTTAAGCTCGGGGTTAGATCTTAGTTATTGTATCTAGAAAATGCAACTTTTCTCTCTTTTTATGGTTTCAAGAAAGCATAGAAAGTGTAAGGAAAAGAACATATACAGAAATGAAAAAACTTTTTGCTCTGATTTTGATTTGTTGAGATTGCACAAGGTGTAAGGAAAATAGCATATACATATTGAAAAGGGAGCAAATTAGAAATAAAAATAGAAAAATTGAAATGAAATATTAAAATAGAATGAAAGAAATTTTAGAAAACCAAAATGAAACTATATATCTTCGGATTTGATATAAATGGTCCTATATTGAGGAAATGGAAACATTTTAGGGTGAAAAAAAGGGTTTCAAATTGAAAATAGTTATCTAAATGCACTAAAGTAGTTCACTTAGATTAAAAATGCTTAAAAATAGTACATAATCCAATAGTCACTTGATGCATGTAGTGACACAAGATCAAGATATCAATCAACAACAAGAGCGGGTCTTCATAGGAGCTTTGATACCATGTACAATAAACCATGTATAACCACAAAGGTCAAACACCTTTAAAAAACCACTCACACAAATAGATCAAAAATCAATACTCTAGTGTATTACATGGTTAAATCCCTAAAAAAGGGAAACATTCCATGGCCCCAAACAACATGACCACTTGAGGTAGTATATTAATGAAAAATTAAATAGTTTACATATGAATCTCTCATAATTAATCATCATAAAATGACCCTCCATTCTATTTAAATAGAGATCATGGACCAATTGGGTGGTAAGCCATTGATCAAAAGTCTTTTTTTGTAACTATTATGGAATCTTGTACTTAATGGAAAATATGCTTATGAACTTTTCAATTTTTGTTTTTATGTTGGGTATGATATGCCACTCTAGTTTATTATGGAGTTGAACATTAGAGTTCTTGATGCACATGTTATGAATGTAGATTTTTTCTTATTGAAACAAAAGTTGACAAATTTTTCCTAGGAAAAATAAATGCATATATATATATGTGTGTGTGTGTGTGTGTGTGTGTGTGTGTATTTTGTCCATTTATCAATATTTTTCCTAAGAATAAATATATGCATGCATGCATGTTTTGTCCTGGGTTCCAAAGTATTTTTTTTGTAGCTTTTATGGAAGACTATACTTAACGTAAATTATTCCTATGGACTTTTCAATTTCTATTTTTATGTTGTGTATTATATCTGACTCTAGCTTACACACACACATGCACAACTATGTATGGATGCATGTGTGTGTGCACGCTACTAATATGAACTTATGTTGTATTTTCCATATTACTAGGGTGAATTCAACTTGACTTATTCCTTTCTCTTCCTTATTCACATTACCCTAAATCTTTGGGCTTCCAAGTGCTTCAATTTCGCACTTAAATAAATCTAGATTCTTCCCTTATTTGCATGACCTAATTGTGACACCAACATTCCTTCTATTTATTTTCCCAACTCTTCATCTTCCTCTTTTTCTTCTACATGTAGAAAATTTAGTTTTCTTGCACCATTTTCTTCATATACATGTCAAAATCCTTACACTTCCAAATCTAGTTCACATCTTGAACACACTTATCATTCATAGTATTTAGCATTAAATCTACCAAGATTATATCTATATTAATCAACATTAAGTTTCTATAAACACCATTATGATTTCATGAAAAAAGATAAGACAAAATTAGATGGAAATACTGAATAATAATAAGAATCCATAGAAAAACTATATTAAAATCTTAGAGATCCATCTTTACATTTTCATTGAGATTTATGATACATCACCAAGCCATAACCAATTTTAGAGGATGTAAAAAATTTGGGAAGGAATTTCCATCAGCATTCAATCACACCATCTTGAGAGAGGACTTTCAAGAAGTGGAATATAAGGAACTTGCACTCCTTTAGATATCACCATTATATGGAACAATAAATTTCAAGAAGTGGCATTTTGAAAAATCGAGAGCGCGTTATTAGTCCCCGCCGAAGGCGTAGAGGGACTATAGCGATTGATAATTCATTGACTTCATATCAGTTTGTCCTTTGACCATAAATATTTGCATAATATATATTGTTTGAACTAGGGAACTAAAAACATTGATTTTTATATAATACAAAATACCATATATGTCATGATCTGATTGGATAATAGATTGGAGGTATTATTGTCGACTTCGCTATTCCCAATGTTTGATATGTTAGCATATCCAAAGTTTTTGATCATATACGGTCTTTCTGAGTTGTTATTTTTTTCTTGAAATGTTTGGATATCCAAATTTTTGAAGATAGATAGTCAGTTTTTTATAAGTTGACTTCATATTAGTTTGTCCGTTGAATACTTTTTTTTTTTACATAGGCTCTACTGTTCGAACTATTGTTACACATTTTTTTTTATTATTTTTATAAAATAATATAATAAATGTTTTTTTGTACGTAAGAGGCCTAGCACACTGCATTATTTCTTAAATGTTTACAGAGAAGTTTTGAAAGACTTAAATGTTTACCTAACAGGCTTCACAACCTTAAATGTTTATGTAACAGGTCTGTTACAATACATTTTCTTCCATTTTTTTTTATTATATATGAAATGTTCTCTGTAGTCAATGTGGGAAATATTGTTCTTCAGCGACATTGCTGGTTCATGCTTTCTTATTGCATGTTCACTGATTACTTATTTGCATGTTTCTATTGTTCTTGTTTGACTGTTGGTCTTGTTGCAGTTTGCACTGTTGGGGTTCTGCAACCGCGATTGGAACTTCCCTTCTGTCTTTCCCCATTGATGGACGGGTTTGGGTGCTATGTTTATCTTCTCTTGCTATTTGTAGTTTGTAGGTGGGAAATTAGACTACTGGGGATGCCTAATTCAAAATCCTCTTGTAGAACATTTTTGTATGTGAGGAGAAAATACGATTTCCTTTTGCGATGCGTCAATGTGGCTGTGATGGAGGTAGGTTCTGTGTCGAACATTGGCCTTCTATCATTCTCCATTGATGGGCGAGTTTGGGTGTCGTGATTAGCTTCGCTTTCTATCTGCAGTTTGCAGGTGGGAAATTTGACTTTTGGGGATGCTTGAGTCAAAATCCTCTTGCAAAACATCTTTGTATGTGAGGAGAAAATATGATTCCATTTTCCCATGTGTCATCATGGTTTTGATGGAGGTAGGTTCTATGTCGAACATTGGCCTTCTGTCGTTCCCCATTGATGAGCGGGTTTGGGTGTCGTGATTAGCTTCGCTTTCTATCTACATGTGGGAAATTTGACTGTTGGGGATGCCTGAGTCGAAATCCTCTTGCAGAACATCTTTGTATGTGAGGAGAAAATACAATTCCCTTTTACTATGCATCACTGTGGCTTTGATGGAGGTAGGTTTTGTGTCGAATTACAGTCCTGCTTCTCTGGTCGTAGTAATCACATACAAAGATGGACTGCACGAGGATTTGGATCACTCCAAGTATTGAAAAATACCAACCATGAAAACCTCACCTTTTTTAATTGCTTTCATAAGGGCAGGCCTTTGGACGGTCCTGCTGGCTTTGAATTTTACTTGACAGGTCTCACAACCTGAAATATTTGGTTAACAGATGTGTTACAATACATTTTCCTCCGAATTTTTTGATACAATCTTGTGTGCAATGAATTTGACCAATATTGTTCTTCACCAGCATTCCTGGTCAGTTGGTTGATGCTTGCTTCTTGGTTCGTTGGATGTTGCTTATTTTTGTTTGATTCAACTTTGCAGGGTTCAGGTCCTACGGTTGCAGTTGGGCCTTTTGGTGCTTCTTAACTGGGTTGTTATTTGCTGCTTTCTCTTTTTTTCTTAAACTTTGCGATGTTGGGGTATTGCATCTGCAGTTGTATCTATTGTTACATGGTTTTACAATTGTCTCCCCAGAAAATACTATTAAGATAAAATAATATGAAAAACTTTGCAGTGGATGTAAATTACATCTCTTATGGCTTGAACTAGAGTTTGTCAAGCTCGAACTATATTTCATAGCTAATGATGTTTTTCCCATGGTTAATGTCTTTCTATGGCTTCATATTTATGAGAGTAAGTGTTGCTGTGTGAGCGATAAAGTTCTTCTCTCCATTTCTTTTTCCTCTTGTAAACCTTCCCGCTTTTTCCTTTTGTTCTTCCCCTCTATTATGTGTTTCTGGTTCTATACTTTGCCACGTTTCTGTGGTCGCGTGTTCCCGGGGTGGCCAATTGAAAAATCGTCATATCCATCTATATATTCACATCATGAGTCTGGCCGACCACCATTCGTTTTCATATTTATCCAATTTCTTCTAAACTTGGCTATTTTTCCCTTTTGTTCTTACCCTCTATTATGTGTTTTTGGTTCTATACTTTGTCACATTTCTGTGCTCGTGGGTTCCCGGTGTGGAGAACTGACAAATCATCATATCCATCTATATCTTCACATCACGATTCCAACCGACCGCCATTAGCCAATTTTATGAACGTGAGTTTGAGGATAGGTGCTATCGAACTCTGGTAACCCGTGTTCGGGGTATACATATTGCACCCAAAACTTTCGTTCTCTACAATTCGACCCCAGACTCCTTGAACTCGCAACCCTACCTCTACCTATGATGACTCCGTCTGTCCAACTTGCCTTTCCATACTTAGTCGAGTCTTCAAAGTTTCGCAGGTTCACGCGTTCCCGGGTCCAGAAACGTTTAAAAGCATTTTTTCACTCCCCTCCATCCCTACCACCTTCCACCCTTCCCAATGCACATTAATTATTCTTTTAAAAGTGACAATCGAATAGACAGGTTTGAAAATATTGGCTTTAATAAGCAGAAATCTCGAGGACATCTCCCATTAAAATGCATAAAGAGGCGAATATTATGGGATATGATAAATTTTTTTGCGTGCATTTTGAATTTGCAAAAAGTGTTGGCTATTTTAGTTTTTTAAAGGCACCATCATAGTAACAGTGCAATATTTTACTACCATGCTGCCATCCACGAATGTGTCATCCACAGATATTTTGAGGTCATGTCCCTCTTAAATACTGTGCATATGTTGCAGGTTGTCATATTTGAGAATCTTCTTAGATATGGGAATGTTAATACGTGCTATTAGTGACTATTCAACGCAAATATTAAAAAATATTGGCATTGATAAGATAAAATATCGAGGGAATCTACCATTAAGATGAATTGCACCAAATGTATGGAAGATTATACTGTCATCCTCCAACGTTGATTTTAAATACTTATTCCCATTTCTCTCTATCATCAAAGAGTTGGGCTTTAAGGTGTCTTCATTGTAATGTTCCTGGTCATGGACATGTAAGAAAACTTAGAGATTCCATTGAGGCCCAATTGAAAGATGAGAGAATAGTTTTATGTGATGTCAGCTTTGAGCAGAAAAAAAAACTCTGTTAGCCAACAAAAACTCAGGTAGGGAAAAAAAAAACAAGTATCTTCTGATTGGTGTTCTTCCTGTATTCGATGCTTTGGTTGGTTGAAAGGCCTACCTGGAGATTTGTTTGTTGATCTTATTTTTTTTCTTATTGGGAGGCTGAAGGGATTTTTAGGTCACCTGCAAAATTATTCTTCGTTGAAGTATATAGTTTCTTCCAGCAACACAGATTTGGCAAGTGTATCAAATTCTACAGAGCACACAAGAATTTGTCTTTCGTCAGAGGAGTCACACTTACCGTGGCTTGCATCCAATATTATAATTTCCTTCTGAGTGTATTTGGGCATGGAGTAATATTTGGCGTCACTTCCAAACATTCCAGACCATTTTGTGGGCCACCATGTCTGCCACCCCTATGACGAAAGATATATTCTGATGTGATCTGCAACATTTGATACACTTGCCAGATCTGTGTTGTTGGAAGAAACTATGTACTTCAACAGTGGAACATTTTGTAGCTGGCTTGGATGTCCCTTCCAATTTATAGTAATAAAACAAAGAAGTTCAACATACAAATCTTCAAGCAGGATTTTCAACCAAACAAATGATCAAATACAGGGAGAATAACAATCACAACATATTTGATTTTTTTTTTGTCTCAAATTTTGTTGCCTAACATAATTTGTTTCCCCCAAAGCCGACGTCAAATAAAACTACTCCCTCGTCTTTGAATTGGGCCTGAATCACATTTCTAAGTTGTCTCGGATGTCAATGATCAGGAACATTTCAAGGAAGACACCTTAACCCCCAATTTTTCGACAACATAGGGAAATTAACACTTAACAAAGTATGGAATGTTGAATAACTGGCCAATGCAGGCAAGCCATATCTAGAAGAGACAAGCTATTCAAAAAGCTGGGATAGATCTATTTGGAAACACCAATGAAGTCCAAGACCCGAAATTGATATTCAACTCGTTGTTTTTTACGAATCAAACATTTGATCATCAATTTGAAATCTATAAAATGTCATCCACAAGATTCATTATTGTACATATTTGTTTTTTTTTTGTCAACGACAACCCAAATGGCAGTGATTGTGGCAAATAATCTCAGTGGTATTTTGTAACCCAACTTATTTGAATATAGAATATTTGCTATTTTTTTCATGGTGTTTTCCAATCTCTGGTATTGCCTTTTATTTTATTTTGTAACTTTTTTTGTGTGTCGTTAAACAGGGACGGCAAGCTTTTCTTTCTACTGCCCAACACTTCGAGTTAAATAAAGACTACTTTGTTCCTTCCTTACATTTTACATGGAAGAATAATTTGTCATAGGCCATATGTATGTGGCACCTGCCCTATACTTAAAGAAAGAAATGGGAGGACCCGTCCTGCTTTCATTTTTTGGGGTACCGTAAATAGAATGAATTAATGACTATTACAACAAGGCAACTCAAGTGTTGACATCATGTTCATGTTCATTATTTTTTACATATTGAAACTTCTTCTATTTGATAATATCCATGCATATACAAAAAATGTTGCGTCATATATATATATATATATATANTATTTTTTTTTTTTTTTTCTTTCTATTGCTTATTGGTTTCAACAAAATTTGTGAACTGAACAACATCCTACAAATAGGAAGATGATTTACATTTGAACTAGAAATAATCTATTAATATATATTAATATGAATACTATTGGAATAAATATAAAAAAATTCTCTTAGGCAATACTTAGCCAATTATCTGACCACCAGGTCTCAGGTTTGTGGTGTCCAACACTTATGTCCCCTGTTCTATCATATACATCTTGAAGCCAAAGAACTTTCGTGATTTGCAATTTATTCTTTTACTAGTGAGAACTCACCAGAGGTTCGAAAAGATTGGCATTAATAAACAAAAAATAGATTTTCTTCTATGAGGTACTTATCCCTTTTCCCCTTTTCTTCTTCCTGTCTATTATTGCTTTCTGGTTATATACTTAGTCACCTTTCTATGATTGCGGGTTCAAGGGTTGGCGGGTTGACATACCGACCGTTGTTCCTTTCCATATTTAGCCAATTTTATGGCCGCAGTTGTTGGGTTGGCGCTTTCAAACTCTTCTGCTTCTTGTTCCATTATATACATCTTGCACTCAAAACTTTTGTGATCTACAATTCCACCGTAGACTCCTCAAACTCGCAAGCTTCACTCTACCAGGGTTCACAAATGTCTCAAAGTATTTGTCATTGCCTTCCATCCTATTCCATACTTGGACACTTTTTCGATTGCGGGTTCCCGGATTGACTGCCTCAAAATTGTATTTTGAATGTTCCGTGACTTGCAAATAGTGCCCGAAGTTCCGCGATATACAATTTTTCCGCTGGAATGCCCCGTCGCGAGCCCAACCATCCGCCATTTTTTTTTCTTTCTATTTCTTATGGATTTCAATGAAATTTGCGAACCGAACAAGATTCTACAAATTGGAAGATGATTTACATTTGGACCAGAAATAATCTATTAATATATATTAATATGAATACTATTGGAATAAATATAAAAACTTTCTCTTTAAATTTTCCCTGTTTTCTCCCCCTCTATTATCCCTTTGTGGTTCTATATTTAGTCAAATCTCTATGATCACGACCTCCTGGATTCACAGATTGGCAGATGCTTGTCTTTATCTATATCTTCACACCATGAGCCCGACCGACCACAGTCCCTTTGAATACTTAGCACATTATCTGACCACCGGGTCCCAGGTTTGTGGTATCCAACACTTATGCCCCCTGTTCCATCATATACATCTTGCACTCAAATAACTTTCATGATCTGCAATTTATTCTTTTACTAGTGAGAACTCACTAGGGGTTCAAAAAGATTGCATTAATAAATGAACAATAGATGTTCTTCTGTGAGATACTTAGCCCTTTTCCCCTTTTCTTCTTCTCATCTATTATCGCTTTCTGGTTATATACTTAGTCTCGTTTATATGATTGTGGGTTCCAACGTTGGCGGGCTAACATATATTCATCTCCATATATATCCTCACATGAGGAATCTGACCGACTATTTATGGCCGCGGTTGTCGGGTTGGCGCTTTCGAACTCTGTTGCTTCTTGTTTTGTGATATACATCTTGCACTCAAAACTTCCATGATCTACAATTCCACCACAGACTCCTCAAACTCACAAGCTTCACTCTACCAGGGTTCACAAATGTTTCAAAGTATATGTCGCTGCCTTCCATCCCCACTAACCTTGATTCCTTCCTAATATACATTATTATGGTCTTACTAGTGACAACTCAACACACTGGTACAAAACAATTGGCACTCGGACCTTCGCCATATACAAATTGACTACCAGACTCTGACATCATCCCCTCTTCTGTGTTACATATTATGCATTCAAATGTACCAAGCGATACAATTTGGCTGTTGGGGCCTCATGTCTTCTGGGGAGACCTTGTCACCCTATTTTGGATCCTCGTGTTAGTGGGTTCACGAAATATCCAATTCCTAGTCATTGTTTCCTGTTCTGTCCATCCTCGTAATTCTTTCCAAATATGCAACACCAAAGATTTAATACTAAAATTCCATCGTGCAATAACCGTAAAGATCGTCATTAATAAGCAAAAGTCTCGAGGACTAACCATCCCTACAGAGCTTGTCCAGAAACATGCAAAGAAGATCTTTCCAGGTAATGGCAAAGCTATTACAAATTTCAATATATTAGCGAAAACAAGTCCAGGAAAGTGTTTCTCTATTCCATACTTGGACACTTTTTCGATTGCGGGTTCCCGGATTGACAGCCTAATTTTTTTTTTTTGAATCTTTCGCGACTTGCAAACAGTGCCCGGAGTACCGCGATGTACAATTTGTCCACTAGAATGCCCTGTCATGAGCCCAACCGTCCACCGTTCCTTTCAATACTTAGCCCCAAGTTGGTTGTATCTCCATGACATTGTACATTTACTGTGTATCGAGTCTGCCCCACCGCTTCCCTATTTCATACTTAGACACTTTTCGATTGCGAGTTCCCAGACTGACAGGCTCAATATTGTGTTTCCAATCTTCCACGACTAGCAAACAATACCCGGAGTTCCGTGATATACAATTTTTCCGCATGAATGCATCATCATGCCCTCTTCCATGTTACATGTTTTGTGGTCAACAGTCTCAAGAGATACAATTTGAAACTCGGGCCCTCATCTCTTCTAGTTTTATCTTGTAGCCCTATTTCGAAGCATCACCAACCACTTTCAATAATTATCCATATCTTACTTCTTTTTCCCTGTCACTGCCACCTTCCTATTTATCTTTGGAAATGCAATTGACAAGCTTTAATGCTAGCACTTCATCGTGCATTAATCTTAAACATGTCATTAATGAGAAAAAGGGTCTTCCATATACAAATTGACCGCCAAACTCCCATATCATCCCCTCTTCCGTGGTACACATTTTTAATTCATGTTTAGAGACATAAAATTTGACCCTCAAGAAGTCACGTCTCCTGGGGAACCATTGTCACCCTAATTCTGAAGCCTGTCTGATGACTTTCCATACTTTCCCATTTCATGGAATATCTTTCACGGTTCCTCGGGTTGGCAGGTTCACTAAATCTCCAATTCTTAGTCACTGTTTACTCTGCCTGACCAAGGGTCAATGCTAATAGTTCATCATGCAACAACCGTACAAACCGCCATTAAAAATCAAAATCATCGATGAGACAGTGAAATTTAAATGAAGCTCGACTCCTCGAATTTAAATTAATTTATCTTCTCTTATTTTCTCTTTTCTTCCCAAAAACATGCACAAAATATATTGCCACGCAATGGGATATATATTAGAAGTTTCAATATATTAGCGAAAATGAATCCGCCCAACCGTTTCTCTATTCCATACTTGAGCCACTTTTTCGATTGCAGGTTCCCAGACAGGTGGGCTCACGTTTTCACCTCCATTGTTCCGTGTCCTGCAAACATTAACTAAATTTACATGATATACAAATTTCCCTCTGGACTGTCCTATCATGCCCTCTTCGATGTTATGCATATTGCACTCAAAAATTTCCAAGACATACAATTTGACCATTGCGCCCTCACCTCCAACGGTTGTACCTTGTAACCCTATTTTGAAGCCTGCCCGACCACTTTTGATAATAAGACACTCCTTAATTTCTCTTTCTTGTCCCTGTGACCTTCGTACTTCTTTCTTAATAAGAAATTAGTAACCTTTCATGCTAACAAATCACCATGTAGGAACCGTCAACATTGTCATTAATGAGAGAAACGCTCGAGGAGATCTTCCATTAATACGCATTAAACCAAGATTTGCAAAGAGTTATATTTTCCCTTCCGATTTTTCATCTCAAACACGGGTCATCGCATTGGCCCGTTCAGGAAATCTCCAATGCTTAATTTCTCATTGTCGTATCCGCCATGTTCGCACTTCTATGTATACAATTACTAGTCTTTAATGCTAACATCGCATCATGCAACAACCGTCGAAATTGTCATTAATCAACGAAAGTCTCGAGGAGATCTCCCATTCACATGCATTGGACCAAGATTTACGCAACGCTATATTATCCCTTCCAACTCTTCATTTCAAAGATCATATGGAGAAAACAAACGTTCTTGGAAACTTATGGCAGCAGGTCGAAAACAGTTTTTTGGAGATACAGTGAATATCTTCGGACGTCAGGACTAGAACTTCTAGTGCTCCAGGGCATACTCTTACTATTCATCCCGTTCCGTCCAGAACGAAGTGATTTGGACCTATGGAATTGCTCATGCAGGCTGCGTCCCTGAGTTTTTTGACTGTAAGGAGGTAGTCTCTTGGTGCGCCAAAAAATATATTTCAAGCCAAAGAATTATTTGACTGCACGACCATTCTCCTATTTCTTTGTCACCTTAGGTCTTCCGCAGGATGATAATATTGTCAGAGCCAACATTGGTCTTCAGAGGAAAAGACTGCAAGAAGTTCCTAGAAAAACATGATAACACATTTGACATCTTAGCCAAGTTCCTCAAAGATCCAACAACAGTTCCTGAAGATATCACAAAGTTGTAGGTAAGTTCATTTAGAAATCCATTTTGGGAAATTGCTTGGCTATTTACAAGAATAACGGGACAATAATCCATGACAAACATTTCCCATATAGTTATTTATATTTTGTACTTCACAGTCAAGGAACAATTCATTTTCGATTGGGGGAAGCTAATTTCCATTAAAATCTGTTCTCAACTGTCATGATTCAAAGAATCCAATAAATTTTAGATGTCATCCTACTTGATTTTTGCAATAGTGCATTGTTGTCCATTTCCAAAACCGTCTCTTTCCAAGAAAATAAACTGTGAATTCGATCTAGTGACATTCTGGTACCGGGCCTTATGGAGGAACAAGGCCTCCCATTGTTTTTATGAGGTTTTTAATGACTTTGTCTCAGTTTTCAAATATTTATTGTTAGGAAAGGATGCTCCCTGGATGTCTGGCCAGGCAACCAAGTTTTTGAACAGGAAGGGGACACTTGAACAAAAGGAAAATCATAGTGTACTAATGGTCTTTGGCTCCAAGGAAAATCCTTCTTTTCTTCCATGCCACATCACAGACAAGATGTTTGTTACATAAATAACAAGGAAATACAACCACTGGTTTCATTTTTTCCATGAAAAGAAAAGAAAAAACAGTTCATTCCTCTGCCCTGGAAAGTTGGGGACTTCGTGTGCAGAAACATCAACAAGATTGATGAATTCACAGGCCATTTCAAGAACATGAACATAACATATGCTGAAAGGATAAAAGGGTTCGACCCTAATGGGATTTTTCGAGAACATTTACTATCAGTTGGATTTAGCATCTCTTTTATCCATATACGCTTGACCGAAGACAGGGACAGTGACGAAAACACTCCTACTTCTGACGATTGCGACGTAGAGACATTGCAAAGCATGACTGAATTGTATAAAATACAGGGAAAAGTATCTGGTGAGAAGAGTTTCCAGTCCCCCACTAGCACTCCCAAGAGCACGACATCATGGAGCATCGATTCAACGACCCACTCCATTAAGAAATCAACCCATAAATATTGAAATGGAGGAGGATTTAAGAACCCTCCTCACACAAAAATTGACAGTTCTCACAAATTTCCCTTGAAGAAGAAGAGAAAAACCATTGTAGGGCAGGTAGACAAACCCTTGATTGAAAGTGAGAAGATGCAACTTGAAATTGAGCAGATGCAACTTGAAATTGAGCACATGCACAAAGTTGACCCATCTACAGACATGATGCACCATAGTTTCACAATGGAAATAGTTGAGACCAACATTTTTGACGAATATGAATCCTTTGTATTCCAAAGCGTTGTTTTTGATAGCCAATCTAAAAATATGGTCATTGAAAAGAGAGATGTAACAAATAAGAAAGAAAAATCTCGTATATAGATTAACTTTAGGAAAATGCAGCCATCACAAATCTCCCTATTTCACCACGTAATCGGTGATTCTCTTGATGACTCCATCGGATGACTTGAAGTCGAGAATGCCAGACTGAACGACTGCATCAAGGAATTGGATGAGGCTTTCATTTCTACCCCAGAGTTTTCTAGTCCTTTAGAAAAAATCGTTCCTGCTACCCTTGCAACCAAGTTAAAAGGATCCTCCAGCCTCCTTGCATCGTGTAGATCCCTTGTAGAGAGTAACATCAAGAAAAGAATGCAGCTAGTTACTGAAGCCTAGGAAACATCACAAAATATAGCTTCTTTTTGAAAGAGGGCAAATGATTTGCACGAACATTTGCAGACAAATTTAAAAAATGATCAATATTTCTATGACTAGATGCTAACCCCTTTTGTCAACCATGCCATCAATAGCTCAGATCTGAAAAGAAGACAAGAGGATATCCCCTCCCCAAAGCAGATCAAACAATTAAAATCATGATGGAAAAAGAAAGTTAAAAACATGTAGCTCATTGTCGAATCATGTGAACAAGCCATATCAGAAAGGAAGAATTATTCAGAAACCTGACCTAAATAGACTTAGCTGGAAGTACCAATGAGGTTCAAGACCCAAACTTAATCCTCAAATCCTTGTCAATGACCAAATAAGCCTTCGATGAACAACTTGATATTTTAAAGGGGTTGTCTTTAGAAGAGTTGTATGGCATCCTTGAATATCATGTAGATGAGCTTGAGAACTGGCTACTGGACAATTCAGCACACAATGAAGAAATTGAATATGATCTACATAGTATTTCTATGGATATAAGAAAATTAGAAAACAAGCTTTTCGACATAGAAATCCAGGATGAAATTAACGTGGCCCCCATGAGAAGCTACATTGAAGAATGGTTCCAACGAAGAATGGACAAGCTCATCGATGAAGGGAAACAACCGGTTGGCATGATTCCAGTGTCCGTCGATGACAACAACAAAAATGCATTGGCTTCATAGTAAGTCTATACTGATGTCATCTTGTTTTCTTTATCAATTTAGTTATTCTACCTCTTTAAATAGAAATATCTAACCAAAGACTCATAACTTCCAATTTCTTCTTTTCAGGTCTTCCTCTCTACCGTCGTGCACTTCTTCTTTCTACAGTCCTAATTCTTGTACTTATTTATTTTATGGTCCATGGGAGCCCCAATCCCAGTCTATATGACAAACACATTTAAATTTCCAGAAATATGGAACAGATTCCAGAAATATGTAACATACATTATTAATTTTTGATAAATTTCAAAGAAGACTAATTCAGGAATGCTAAATTGTTTTTCCTTGAACTATGTTGTATGTTAGGAAATTGTGTTTATTATATTTGAATGTTTAATGTGTGTGTTTCTTGGTCCCTTTTTTCAGGAACCTTTGTTGCAAGACATAATTAATATTTGATAAATTTCAAAGAAAACTAATTCGAAAATGCTAAATTTTGTTTCCTTCAACTATGTTGGATGTCAGGAAATTGTGTTTATTATATTTGAATGTTTAATGTGTATGATTCCTGGTCCTTTTTCCCAGGAACCTTTATTGCAATTCATTTAGACATAAATTTTCTAAGTCCCATGTTTGAACTATACACACCCCAGGAAAAAAATGACTCGTTCGCATATTAACCTTGGGGGTCATCTACAAACCAATGTCTTGTGGCTGGCTAGTGACGCGATGCCACAAAGTCATCCTCTGCATTAATACCACATGTACTTCAACCTGCTTCCAACGTGTCTGTACTCGGTCCCGCCGTAGCAGTGCATTTATTCCCATTCCAACCCGGCAGGGACTACGCTGCAATGCAACACTTGTCTTTAGTAGTTTTGACGTAAACTCTTGGAACAACCCCATAGCGCTCTCCTGGAGTAGTTCTTCATATTTTTAAAAAAGTTTGACAAATTAAAATTAATTTTAGTAAACCTTAATAATCATTATCATCATTATTAAAAAACTTAATATACTTTTTATCTTAATATTTATAAATTTGTAATTTTTATTTTTATTTTTTAAAAATATTTAATAAATTTCATTTTAAATTAAAATCAATCCATGATAACTATTACAATATAAGGGACTAATTATTAAAATAGAGTACACGAAAATATTTTAAATATATAAATACTATTAAAGAGATCATTAACCTTATATAAAAGATTAAAAATATATTTTTATTATAATTAATATTTAATAAAAATGTTTAGTAAATATCATTTTAAGTTAATATAATACATATATTAATTATTAAAATATAAGGGAATAATTATTAAAGTAAAGTCCATCCAACAACATTCAAATATATTCATACTATTAAAGAAGAGGTCATTAACCTTAATATAAAAAAATAAAAGTATTTTTTTTTTATAATTAATATAAAGAAAAAACCAATCTTGTTAAAAAAAAAATAGAAAAAAAAAACACTCCATAGAGAGGTCATTAACCTTAATATACAAATTTAAAAGTATTTTTTTTTGTTATAATTAGTATATAGAAGAAAATTAACTTTGTTAAAATAAAAATTAAGGTTTCACAGTGAAACAAGGCTTTGAACAAATCTTAAAATTACACTTCATGAACTAATTTGTTATCTTTGTGATAGTAAGAAGGTGGATGATGAAAAATTGTTTCTTTAAAATGTCTAGCCTAGGCTCACAATAGATGTCAATTTCAAAATATTTGTCATATTACTCACCTTTCCAGCCTTTTAGCTCATCAAAACTATAAAGATCTAAGAAAGCTTTTACTCAATCTTTTCAAACACAAAATAAATTTTAAAACAAACCAAGTGATTTCCTTTTTTTTTCAAGGATTTTTTTTTTTTAAGGTTAATAGACTTTAACAATCATGGTCAACATCATTATGATTAATTTTAAACAAAAAAAAATGATGTAATAATGAAATTGAGAATTAAAAAAAAAGGTATGCACACTTTATCATAATGCTAAAAAAACATTCTCGATAGTAACACAGTTTTTATCCATAAATATTTTTAGCAAAATAGAAGGGCTTGATAAAGATAGTTTATTATTTAAAAATCAATAATCCTATTATAGAAAATCAAAGCCATCAATATATTTGTAGCTTATTTTACCATATATGTAACTAGTATAAAGAAGAAAATAAATATTACAAATATATCTTAAATCATACTTAGATTTTAGCAACTTTATAAAAAAAAATAGTCTAACTAAAAAGCATAATTGAGAGGTCTATTCTTGGTCAATAGCTAGGTTGTTTCAATGCCTTAGAACTTGTTGAGATTCAAACTTTCACTGAAAATTGTATAGGAAAGAAATTTAGAAGAAAACCTTGATCCTTAAAAGCCACAAATTACATTTGTCTGCTTATTGATCTGGATGGACGCTCTATGATTTTCCAGTCAAACAATCAAAGGGTTGCAATGAATATGTTCAAGTAATCTCCTCTAACTACATAAATGAACATTGAAAACATTAAAATAGATTTAACCATATAGTATGAATGTATAACAGGAAATACAAGGACCTTTTCTGTCCGTGGGAGTTTGGCCAGGAAATGCATGAGAGGATTATTATATTCCTCAACTAAATTGATGGAATCAATGACAATCAGATTTGTACCAGCATGACAGTGACCCACCAGGTCAGTGTCTCACAGGTGAAGAGTCATAAGTAAACTCTGTTGCAGCTTCAATACTCAATTTTCTCTCTAATTCTTTATATGTTCCCAATTCCTTCTATGTAAAAAGTCTAGAGTACTCTATTTCTTGCCTCAGAAACTCATCTCACACCTTTTGAAGTTCATAGGAACTTAATTTTCTCTCGCAGGTTCCCATCTCCTTACCAACACCTCATTTCTATTGTTCTATTCTTCATCACAGGCTCCTTTAAAAATGAACCCAATCCATTACTTCACCATGAGACCACAGCATGAAACCATGGTCTAATTGTTTCCTTTGACGTCGTTGAATCCCCCGACGCTAAGTTTCTTTATCTTCATATGACCAACGCTCGGAACCATGGGATTAAGCATAGAGGTACGTGATCAATCTGGATTGTCAATGTATACTCTTTAATGGATCACTACCACGTATAGAAGTCTCAAGATGTCAAGAGTTCATGCCCTTCTCAACAACACAAAACTCCCGAAGGTGACGGTCTGCAATGATCTAGACCATTGATCCCGCTGGTGATCAATGGTCATGACGACAACCTGCCCCTCACAGGACGGTCGCCCACCAGGACCTTATCTTTTTCCGCGGCCCGAAGAGTCAACGCTCTTCCAACTCCCTCGGGAGCTCTTACCCACAGTTACTACCGTCGATCCTCCCTTCCTTTGTTAATGAAGGATCGGCTCTCGCGACCTCGCGAATTCCACAACGGGGGAACTGGACTCTCGGATTCCGAGACCCGATGCTTCTGGTCAACGTTGACCTTCCCTCGGTATGTCGGGACCTCGCACTATCACAACTCGCGACTAGTGACTCTGTACCCTCGAGGTTTCAACCTCCGAGGCCCGAAGTCCCGAGATGCCGAGACTCGGAATCTCGCGGCCTCGCGCTCTCGTCACTCCCGAGACCAGACTTGAGGCTTCCCACTCCCGAGATCCGATATCCCGAGATCACCTGTCACATCAGCTGATTCGACATACCCCATGCAAGACATTCCAGGACGTCGTGTTTTCGCGTTCTCGTGACCTCGCTCTACGAGAAACAAGAATCTTCCCTCGCGAACTCCCGATACATCTGACCCACAGTTAGGTCACGATCTTCGGTGTTTCTCCACGACAATTCAAGTTGCCGATTCTCTTCCTCTTGAAG
>ML794742.1:17528-42558 GCA_009831015.1 Picea engelmannii | reverse complement strand
AAAAAAAAAAAAAAAAAAAAGAAAAAAAAATTGTTGCACTGTGAAAGAGTTGTTGTCGTAACAAGGGGGTTGTTACAAAAATAAATTAGTGACTGTTTCCTAAAGTGATTGGTTTTTGTAGGAAGATTATATAGGTGACCCTTGTTCACTTGTTCGATCTTTATTTTTTCATGAAGTTGCTCCTATTGATTGAATGGTCAATGATTGCTTCAAGCATTATCTTTGGTCATTGATTATTTCCAATTGAATGGTGAAAATTTATGGAAGAATATTGTCGATGCGCTTTATGAAGATATCTATACTCACTTTACAACCCATAAAGGTAAGAAAAGACTCCATGTCCAATCATTGAATGTTCTTGTTGATCATATACATCTTGAATTGCATTTAAATGCTTATTTCATGATGGGTTTTATATTTTCTTTGAATTTGTTTTTTTTCCATGCAATTCATTTCTCGTGGAAACTCACAAGGAACTTCTCCTCATTCCAATGATGGTACTCAAGGTGAACCCGATTTTGTGAAAGCTCGAAGATTTTTCATGTCATTTACAAGAATACAACTTGGAGAAGATAAAACTTCATGACACAACCACTCAAGCTAGACCCAATTGATAAACTTTTCTTTTTCTTAAGATTTGATTAAATAATATTAGAAAATACCTTATGTTATTTATGACGATGTGATCCAATGAGATGTGATCAAATCCTCTTACACAACGATTTATGGACATGTATGGACTTGGATTCACTGATTTTACGTTGAGATTTTTCTTCCCAAGCTAAATTTACATGTCCAAAGAGTAGAGTCACCCCTTCAAAAATTATTTGTCTTGATACAACAATGTAAATTTAGTGACAACAATATGCTTCAAATGGATGAATAATGATTTACCTTTCCTAATGGGCCCTATGGGATGGTAATCTTTCGTTCAAGCTCAACACAATATTTTCCGCAAGAAAGTGTGTTGTGTTTTATAGGAAAATTCACCCAACCTCAACGATTTATCTTGAAATATTCATATACATTGATTGAATGGTGAATGGTGGCTCTGAATTGATTTCATTATTTGTTTTCTCAAACTTTTTCCAAAGTAAATGATTGTGCATGTTGGCACCAAAAAATTATGTGAAGTGTCAGCTCAAAATTGTATGTTTCATTATTCTTTCACCAAATTTTCCTCCAAACCAAATTATTGTGTATATCTGGATGGGTTCTCTTGCCATGCACAATGATGTTATCCAAATCGTTATGCTCACTAGTTCATCTGTCTCTGGAATACAATTATTTCTTCCCTTGTTTTCTTCTACATCGATTTCAAGACAATTAGTGATTAGGTAGTGGCTATCAGTTGCATGGAGAACATCTCTCCCCCTTAAAAATGCATTGATTCTTTCTTTTCATGCTTCCTTATCATGCATTTCTCCTTGTTTTTCACCTTCTTTCTCAACATTTTTCTTCACCATATTGCTACCTTGTCTTATATAAACCAAGAAAATACTTCCTTATCATTCAAGCCTTTGGCTACTAATGGTTGCCTCTGTACAGTCCTAAAGATGTGGTAGCAATTTTCTCATTGTTTTTTTATCATGGACTGATCTAGGAGGATCTAAGGAATGCTCAGAGAGGTCCAAGAGGATTCATAATGTTCACAGAGGTCGGAGGGGATCCATACAAGCTCAAAATTTGTCTGTCTCAAAATTTATTGAAAATGGTATCATTACGTAGAGTGCATCGTTATATTTCCAATGACGCAAACGACATGTCAACGAAATCTTGTATGCAAAAGTTATGGCTGGTCAAAGTTTGGTCTAACTAGGAAAAATGGGGATGCCACGTGGCACCACTAAAGGGTGACATGTGGCATGCTAACGTGTCACTAGTGATGTGACACTATTGATGTGATAGACATTGATGACATGGCAAGGTACAAATCCAGGTGGTCCAATCGCATGATGACAAGTGGCAGATAATTGGTCCAGTTATATTGTGACACGTGGCATTGAAGAACCAATGAATAGCCACCACGTGGCAGCCCCTCATTGGCCAATAATGATTAAAGTGATGTAAAATTTATGGAGTCCAAGAGATTTAACCCCACCCCGTGACCTCTCTAGCCTCTATGCTTTAACATATCCCACTTTACAAACGTGCCAACACAATATCACTTTTCTGTGATTTCACATAGCCCAGTTTACCAATGCGCCACCACATTATCACTTAAATGTATATGGTTTAATATATATTTAATTTTAAACAAAGCTTCATATGGGTGGCCAAAGGGCGTAAGCCCTCGACCCTTGGTCCTTGATCATGTTACATGCCATATAACCAGCACATACCCCAGAGGGGGCTCACCATATATATTAACACGAGGGTTGTTTTAACCACATGATATATTGTTTTAACAATATAATATTTATATATATCCGTTCCCATTATATCCATGGAGTGATACAAAACCTATCCATACCACCAAAAATCGTGTGAAGATTTCAAAACTATATATATTATAAATAGTAATATGCCAACAAAAGCCATGTTGTATACGAAGATTGGTTGGAATGGAACCCACAACCTACCATATATTGCCAACAATTTTAAATCAACTCACCTATGATTTGGGGTGATTACAAAACCAATTAAATTATAATTAACGCCTACCAACAATTTCATGAATTTGATTAAGAGGGGCGCCTATTTAATGGAGCGCAACCCAAGACAACAAACACACATTCCAAGAATGTATACAAACATTCCTATGTGGGAACACATCTTGAGACACATTGGTTTTTTCATTGTAATGTGCGCTGAGGTACATGAAATATGAGGTTACACCGTAAAGCATGTCGAGGGTTACCTTGACGAAATTTCGATTATTTTATATCAATTTTGCACAATTTTTCGCCAGAAATTCAGCGGTGCACTTGTTTTCTACATTTGAGCTAAGGATTTTTAGAGTGTCTCCAAAATTTTGTTTTGTAAGCTCATTTTGTAATGTAATTTGGAATTTTGAGATAATGAAGAACAATTATGCTATTTAAAGGGACTTAGAAGATATAGTGATGTATGTCAATTACATATGTATTTGATTTATTTTATTTTCTATTGTATTATCTCATTTACAGTTCAAATTATTCATCAGTTTATGGGTTTATGGACAAGTATGACATTCACATGATATTTTGCAAATAGTCAAGCGATCTTCATTTATATTCCCGAATCTGTTAAGATGTTTAGTATCTTCATATGAACTAATTGGAATCTAAGGATTATTTGGGATGAATTAGTATCAGAGTTTGTTGATATTTAAAGATCAAGTTGGTATCATAACTCGTGCGGTATTTTTAGATCATTGAGTTACCATGGATATAGTTGGTTTGGGCCTTGCCAAGGATAAATTTCTTTTCAATTCAATGTTGGAGACCTCACACATCATAATGGAGAAAAATAATTTCTATTTGAAATGAAATATCTTCTTGTAGAATATGGTGGGAAAGAGAATGTTCGTGAGATGGTAAGGAGGCATTGTATTACTATGTATCTTGCAATTTTTATGTGAGTCTACAAAGGGAGATCCAAGTCATCCTTGACGAGTTATAGAAAGCTATATTGTAAATATATTATTTGCATGTTCATTAACAAGTACTATAATTGAGGAACCATTCTTTTTGGGTTTGGTTGTGTTATTCCTAGTGTTGCTCAAGGTTGGAGGTGTCTACACCAAAACACATGCTTCCATATTACTACATTTATCCTAAAAGAAGTTCTAAAATGTAGATACTGAAATAACTTTATAAGGATTGTTTTACATATTTAGAAAGTCTTTGTCCCAATAGTGTGGAAGAGAATTGTGAATGTGGAGAAAATCAAGCTAGATTTTTCAATGGCAAAAATGACTACAGGGAAGATGTAAGGTTCTATATGTCAATAGTGTCAAATAATTTTTTCTAGACCATCCTTAATATTATGTCAAATGGGTGACAAGATGTAGAATAATGGTTTATGTGGAAGTGTCTAGTTTTCCTTTGAGTCTAATTGGTGGGGTATCAATCTTAGGAAGGGTATATGTAGCTAACATAACTACACAAGAAAGAGAGCTACTATTTTCCTTGCTCTAGAATAAAGAATCTCAAGAAGCCTAGCTAGGGAAGGGAGAAATTAAAAAGGGAATTGATGATGTTAAGAAGAATGTCAATATTTCTATAACAAAAAAAGTTAAAGCTATAATGGAGTAGAAGTTAAATCTATAGTGGAGAGGGTGATCAAACTATAGAGATGGATTCATCTTTAGAAGAACCATTTATTATTAAGGATAAGATTCATTGTTCTCTTTAGACACTAACTTTTGAGCTATTGAGAAGACATCTTAATACTAATATGGTCTCCTATATATGACATGATCATATTTTTAATGCAACTTCAAGCAATTTTTGTCTATCAATGAAAAGGGAAAGAATGGTACAATATTTACAAGATTGGGGTAGTCCTCCAACATTGATGGATTTTTTATTTTTGAAATATTACCATTTAAGCGAATATCATCATATTGGTCTAAGAAGAAATGTGTTTTCTAGAATAAATGAAACTCCATGAAGCTTGACAAAGGATTTTGGGCACAAACAAGAATAATTCTTTAGGGTGTTTTTAGGGTCCTAACCTCCCTAACCCATGAAGTAGATATAATAATATGTATTGCTATGTAATAAAGGCCATCATTAATAAATAAGGCCTATGTAATAGTGTCATCACAACTATTGTAGGAAGTCTTACTAGAAGGTTCCACCTACTAAAAAAGTTCTATCTCTAGAATGTTCTTAAGAAGATATAGTAGTATATATAGAGGTAGAAAGCATTGTAAAAGAGGTCTTGTGGAATCATTTGTAATTTGAGCTATGTTCCATTGAAGGTTTACCCCTTGAAGAGGCAAGTGAACAATGATTCCAAACTAACAAAGGTATCATATTTTGGCCCATATTGTTATTGTTCTTTCTATTTTGTTTCTTTCTACTAGATAGTTTTATAATATTTGTGCTTTTGCTCTGAATATTTTTATTTGGTACCTTACAAGTGATATCACAAATTTTTTTTTAGAATTTTTCTTTCAAGACTAAAGACATCTTTTGGTATCTATAAAGAACACAAATATTTGTCATCAAGCGGGTAAACTTGTGAACATGGAAGCATACAAATAATAACTACAAGAGGTTTCACCTAGTTGGAAAGTCTTGTAACCATTGTTGGTACCCCTTCAAGTATTACCGCATCAGGAAACACTTGTACACAAAATTTCAATTCCACATACCTTCAGGTATATTGGACGTCCTATAGGTATCCTGAAACCAGTATTAGATCAACTACTTGACCACCTGATTACTATATTGGCACTGAGAACATCACTCAGGAATAATACTCTTGTGTACTTGGGTAATCAGGTAGTATGGATAAGGGCATGGTCAACATTCCTTAGTTAGAGCCCTACGATATTGGGTCGAGTACTATTGTTGGACCTCACAAGTATATTAGAGAGTTATAACACAGGGAAATCCATTGTCCTTAGAACCTTTGGAATCCTACTTATTTCTTCCAGTCTTGAAAAGGTGTCAAACTTTGGCACATTCAGTGCCGAGAAACCCTACTTCCTACATCCAAGCTGCAAAATTCCTACACAATGTCCACTATTCATAATTTGGGCATTTTGTCAGCACAATATTATTCAGGAAGGAGTATAACTCTGCAAGAGTTAAAAAAAAGGAGTATAAGTGGTCCCACTAGCACCCTTATTTGCGATCTATCTCAATAGATTCCTTACTTTACACTAACCTCTTTTTCATATGCCTTTTTTTGTGGACCCACCCACCCCATTATTGCTCGATTATGTCCCCAGTCACTAAATCTATATTTATCACCTTCGTACAAATATCTAGTAAGC
Organism: Picea engelmannii; assembly: GCA_009831015.1. Lineage (NCBI taxonomy): Eukaryota > Viridiplantae > Streptophyta > Pinopsida > Pinales > Pinaceae > Picea > Picea engelmannii. Next base: position 36,626 of record ML794742.1, on the reverse strand, counting down.
CTTTTTGTGTGGGCCCACTCACCCCCTTCTACTGTTCACCTATCACTCTTACTTTTTCACCCTTCCCATATGGAAAATCTAAACCAAGAATTTGGAAACCACATGAATTCCCTTGAATATTCATTTACCAACTTATAGAACCAATTCAAGGTATCTCAAACTCAAACCGATCAAAGTTTGAATCAAGTTAATTCTAACATTGCTACCCTTAATTCCAAGCATGCCATACTCAACCACCTCACTGCCTTAAGGAACTCCTTAACAACATTTATTAATAAATTCAAGGGCCCTAACTCCTTGGAACAACCTTTACACAAAGAGGGAGTTGAATCATCCCATTCCATGGATTTTCATTCTAACTCCTTTTCTCATGATTCGTGTCTTCCTAAAGTGGAGGTGAATAAATTTGATGGCTCAGATCCCATTGGCTAGGTTAATCAAATGGAACATTATTTCTCATTGCATGACATCACTGATGACTTAATGAAACTTCATGTTGGTGTCTTCTATTTAGATGAAGAGCATTGACAATGGTGGAAATGGTGTAAAAATTCCCACTGAGGTTATATTTCTTGGACTCAATTTGTTTTTGATCTTTATGAACATTTTGACATGGAAACTCATCATTTAGGATGTTTGATGGAGCTTAAACAATCAGGCACAATGGAATACTACATCACTACTTCTGAGCAACTAAATTTTCACACTGAAGTAATGTCAAACACCTTCTTATGCGAATGATTTATTAGTGGTCTCAAGGATGACATTCGTGCTCACGTCCTAATGACTCTCCCTAAGACCCGGCTTGAAGATACTCACAGAGCCAATGAAGAAAAACAAGTTATCATTACTCAAATAAAAAAATCCATCCTTTATTCTTGATCTAAAAAGGATCCAGAGAAGGCTAATAATAACTCAAAACTCATGAAGGGAACTTAGAACGCTCAAAATGGCTTCAACAGACAGGGAAAGGGAAAAAAGTCAAAGTTCCCAAAACTCAGTTAAAATGAAATGATCGTGAAGAGCGCGTCATAACATTTCTAATGACGCAAATGACTCATCAAACAGAGTTACGGTTTGAAATATATTCGTGGTCAAAGTTCGGTCAAACAAGGCCAATCAACAAGGGACCACATCATCATCCATACTGCTGACGTCAGTAGCTGACATGGTAGGGTGATGTCATCGTATGGGCTGCCGATGTCGTCCAATGTCGTCATTCCACATGGCAGCACCAGAGGCTACCACGTGTCACTTGCCAATGGGATTTTCAAGGGACCATGTGGACTAGTAGAAAAGTGCCACGTGGCACCTCTAGGCGATGCCACGTGGCACCACCCAGGAAGCGCCACGTTTTAGGTACGGGTTGACGAGACAACGATGTCAACAAACATGTGGGCTAATCAACGGGTGCCACGTGGCCCAATCAGCGAGCAACACGTGGCATCCTCGAAACACCCAATATTAGCCCGTGAACGAATTTCATTTTAAAAAATGGCGGGTCTGCCAAATTTGGAGGACCACGCCAATTTTAATAGTAAGTTGGAAGGACTTCTACCAAGCACGTTGAATTTAGCGGAGACCAAATATATTGCAATATATATATATATATATATATATATATATATATATATATATAAACAACACACCAAAATGGAGTCCAGTGGGATTCGACCTCGGAACCTCCGCGATGCCCAAGCCTTAACGAATCCACCCACAACCAATGCGCCACCTATTGGTACATCCGCTCATGGATATTATTTAAAAGTTGTAATCTACCTAGATCTAAGGGAGATGCGTGGACTGTACGGACTTGCAGGCATGAATTTTGAGACAAAACTGTCATCATTGCAGGTTGTATAGGGCAAAAAACCCAAGACATAATTCTTCTTGGGCATGGGAGTACCAGAGTCGAATCAGATTGTGGAGACAATCATTTTTGGGTAATTTGACGCTACAAATTCAGTGGTGATGTCTGTTTTACGATTTGAGCATTATTTCTGCAGTTTGATTTCAGAATGAGGTATATTTATGTAATTTCCAAATTCTTATGGTAAGTTAATGAAAGATCCTACCCATTTGAGAGCAGGACCTAGAGACATAGTCCACCAGGGACGAACTCCGTTATCAAGTTTTTGTGTTCAGATCTGATGCTTATGTCTCTTTAGTTTTAAGTTTTCCCTTCTTTAATGGTGCACTTTAATTTATGCTCATTTAATGCAATTCTTTATAAGTCACGATGAAAAAATCCTGGATCATGTTGTTATAAAAGAAATAATCTTTGACTTGAATTTTTGAGTGTGAATGCTTACTAGGGCCAAGTATAAGTAGGGTGAAGGAACTCTTAATACTTTCAATCTCGAATTTGGTCGTGTATCTAGAAGGAAGAAAATGGCAGAAGAGGAAAAGCACGATGAACATGAGAAAAAATTTCACATGATATTTTATCGCATGTCAGAAATGGTAGAGCGAATGTATGGAATTACGAGAAGAGGATAAAGAAGAAAGGGAATTAAAAGGAAGCACATGTAGGTGATGATGCTTCGGTAAACCAAGGGGCTGGAGGAGATCCTCTTGAGTCTCTGTCTTCGCCTTCGATTTCTAGTTATTCTTCCTCTGAGCATTCTCATCATTCTAGCCATAAAGCCTATTTTAAGAAACCATTATTAAAGTTTGATGTAAAATTTTCTTTACCTATGTTTAATGGAGATGCTAATCCTGAAAAGCTAGATAATTGGATCAGACAGATTGAAGTGTATTTCCGTGTCCAACATATTGATGAAGAGGATGTTAAAGTGCAACTGAATTCTCTTCAGTTGGAAGGAACCACTCTCGTATGGTGGGAGAGAAAGCTTTAGGATAGAAGTAAGTGTGGTAAGCTTCTTTATTCATGGTCGAAATTTAAATCAACAATAGGGAATCAATTTTATACATTAGGGTATTTACATAAAGCAATGATGGAATGGAAAACTTTAAGGCAAAGTAAAGGTCAAACAGTCCAAAGTTTCACAGAGGAATTTAGGAAGAAATAACTTGCACTAAACATTCCTTTAGATTCATATGAAATGTTAATGAATTATATTGGTGCACTTCACAGTTATATTTGTTATACTTTACTATTGTTTAGCCCCACCATTCTTGACGAAGTTTGTGTGCAAGCCACTCACCTTGAAAGCACAGGTAAGAATGGATAGGAGGAAAATCCATTCAAGCACTCTAAAAACCATTTTAACGGGAAAGGAAATGGGAAGGACAAGAGGTTAGCTAGAACAAATAATGAACACAAAAAACCCTCTTGCAACCATTGCGAGAAAAATGGTCATGATAGAGAATATTGTTGGAAACTACATCCAGAGTTAAGGCCAAATAAGTTTGGAGGCAAGGGGAAGACAAAAACCATTGCTACAGTGAAACATGATCTTGGTTCTGATTCATGTGACGAAGAAAGGATCGCAATAGTTGGGATTCAAGTGAAATATTCCTTTTATGCATGTTCAATTTATTTAAATGAATCAGATGATGATGATAAAAGGAGAAGTGCACTATTCCACATAAGAGTTGTATCGAAACATACGAAGATAGACACATTATTTGATTCGGGTTCCCAAGTCAATTTAATATCAAAGACACTTGTTAAGAAATTGGAATTAACCACAAGACCTCACCATAAATCTTACCCTCTTGGTTGGGTATCTGATGAAGAAAATTTAAATGTCACTAAGAAGTGTAGGTTGAGGTTTGCTATTGATTCTAAGATGATAGATGAAGTGGATCTAGATGTGGTTCCTTTGGATGTCTTTGGTATTGTATTAGGGATTCCCTGTCTGTATGATAGAAAGACTATCTTCTTTCGAAAGGAAACCAAATACCATCTTACAAAACATGGAGTGGAATACATCATTAAAGATCAAAACATAAAGGACAAATCAACACTTGTTAGTTCATGCCAAGTAAAAAGAGTTATAAACACTAACAAGAATCTTGTACTCACGATTGTAAAGGGGGAATGGAATGATAAGTCTGATGTTGTTAATGCCATTGATCCTTTACATAAGAATGAATTACTTGAGATGAGACATGTCTTTTAGTGGGAAGGAAGCCAACATAAGACCTTCGACACTTTAAAGATCGAAATTGTGCCAATGATCGCCTTACCTGACCTTTTGCAACCATGCAAGTTTGAGAACAGTGCCAATACCAATGTCATAAGGACAAACCTTCTTTTTAGATCTCCTACTGTTACATCTATTATTTTGAATAATGTTTCCTTAGATCATATCAATAATGATGGATGGTATACTAATGATGAAATCTTAAAATATGTATGTGGGATCTTCCAAGGTTTGCAGGTGAAGAAGTTTTGTTTGCATGACAACTTACTCCACCATTTGAGTAAACCTCACTTTCCTTCCTATAGGGAAGTGCATGTAACTCAAGAAGATTTTGTTTCAGTTGTACTTAGACATTTTGGAATTGTAATGTATTTATAGGGATGACATTTTCCTCGAAGGAAAATATTTGTAACCACTATTGTAAAGGAATGTGTGTTGTACTTTTATAAGCCCAATATTGAAAGGCTAGGGATGTACACAACGCTTCCTATTTCCTCTTATCCCTGGGAAAAATTTTCAGTGGTTTTGTAAGGGGATTTCCCATGTCTAGTATGAGTCATGTTTACTTAGGTGTAGCAGTGGATAGGTTGTGTGACAAGTAGGTTGCTCTTTTTTTATCCCAATATGTAAGGGTCCATTTTGGGTTGTCCACGTTCATTATCTTCGGTCGAGAGTCTCGATTGTTAGGAGAATATTGGAAAAAATTGTGGCATATCATGGACATCATGATGTGGAGGATCATTGTTTTCCGTCCACAGGCTGACAGATAGACCGAGGTGGTAAACAATACGATGGTCCATTTGCTTCAAGGATATTGTAGTGAGCATCCTAAGTCATGGGATGATCAATTATTGTATGTCCATCCTATATATGATCAAGTCATGTCTTCTTTCACTCAAGATTCGCCAGTTGAGACTTGTATTGGGTATTTACCTAAGATCCCCTTGGACTTGTTGTATGGGAAAAATGTCAGGGAGAGAGATGCAGCCCACAAGTTCATTCAGAGGGTTCAACAGGTCATCCAAACATTCAAAGAGAATATGGAGGAAGATTTTATCCAAGATCGAAGACTGAGGACTTCACACATGAATGACATTACTTATCTTCAAGTACGCCTAAAAGGTACATAGTCAAATGGAAGATCAAGAAGGAAGGAGTGAGGGAGAAATCCCCTCACTCACCTGTTGATTGATGAAAGATTTTGGTGGTCCAAAAATCTCTTAATGGGAAGGTGTTATCCAAAAAGAATCTAGAGAAGGCTAAGAATAACTCATAACTCATAGAGGCAACTCAGAACGCTCAGAATGGCTTCAGCAGAAAGGGAAAGGGGAAAAATTCAAAGTTCCCAAAACTTAGTAAAAACAACATGATCATGAAAAGTGCGTCGCAAGATTTTTAACGGTGCAAACAGATCGTCAAACAGAGTTACGATTTGAAATATATTTGCGGTCAAAGTTGCGGTCAAACATGACCAGTCAGCAAGGGGCCACATCATCATCCATACTACTGATGTCATCATGATGTAAGAAACTGACATGGTAGGGTGATGTCATCATACAGGCTGATGACATCAACATGCCATGTTGCAGCACCATAAGCTGCCACGTGTCACCCGTCGATGGGCTTTTTAGGGGTCCATGTGGACCAGTAGAAAAGTGCCATGTGGAACCTCCAGGCGATGCCATGTGGCACCACCCAGGAAGCACCACGCTTCATGTATGGGTTGACAGGACGATGATGTCAATAGAAAGGAGGGATAATCGACATGCACCACGTGGCCCAATCAGCGGGCACCACATGGCCCAATCAATGGGTGACACGTGGCATCCCCGAAATGCCCAATATTAACCCGTGAACAAATTTTGTTTAAAAAAAATGGTGGGTCCGCCAAATTTGGCAGACCATGCCAATTTTAATAGTAAGTTGGAAGAACTTCTAGCAAGCATGCTAAAGTTAGCGCATACCATATNTATATATATATATTTATATATATAAACAACACACCAAAATGGAGTCCGATGGGATTCAACCCTGGAACCTCCGCGATGCCCAAGCCTTAACGAATCCACCCACAACCAATGCGCCATGGGTACCTCTTGGTACATCTGTCTGTGGATATTATTTAAAAGGTGTAATCCACCCAGATCCGGGGGAGAGGCGCAGACCGTACATACCTACATGCATGAATTTCGAGACACAACTGTCATCATTGCAGGTTGCAGAGGGCACAAAAACCGAGACAAAATTCTTCTTGGGATTGGGAGTGCCAGATTTGTATCGGAGCATGGAGACAATATTTTTTGGGTAATTCGACGCCACAAATTCAGTGGTGATGTCTGTTTTCTGATATGTTCATTATTTCTACAGCTTGATTTCAGAATGAGGTATATTTATGTAATTGCCAAATTCCTTTGCTAAGTTAATGAAAGAGCCTACCCATTTGAGAGCAGGACCCGAAGATTTAGTCCATCAGGGGCGAACTCCGTTATCAAGTTTTTATGTTCATATCTGATGCTTATATCTCTTCATTTCTAAGTTTTCCCTTCTTTAATGGTTGACTTTAATTTATGCTCATTTAATGCAATTCTTTATAAGTCACAATGAAAAGATCCCGGATCAATTCCCCATCTACACCCCACCAATCCATCTCCTCCTTCTCCTCCTCTTAAGCTCCACAAGTTAACAAGGGAAGAAATGGATGAACATTGAATTAAGGGTCTTTGCTACAATTGTGATGAAAAACACTTTCTGGGGCACAAATGTAAGGAGAAAAAGATTTTTATGGCCATTTCTGAGGACATTTTTGAATACGAAGGTGATGTTTCCCCTCTTGAATCTCTGCCCCATCCATATGATAAAAATATTCCCTTTTATCAAATCGATTTTGAACCCCTCATCTCCCTACATGATCTAACTGGTATTTCAGATCCCCAAACTCTTAAATTAATTGGCTATATCAAGCATTGTAAATTCATTATCCTCATTGACGGTGGAAGCACCCATAACTTTATTCATTGAAGACTTTCTCCAGAGACCCATTTCTATATCCATGCAATCAACAAATTTTACATCATGATTGCTAATGCTATTTCCTTGAATTGGGGGGGTCATTGTGAAAATTTATTCCTTCAAACTAGTGATTGTTCTTTGAAATCCCACATGTTTTACATTGAAATGGGGGGTTGTGACATTGGTATGGGTGTTTAAAGGTTACACACTCTAGGCCCCATCACCATGGATGTCAAGGATTTATACATGATATTCCAATAGGATGGGAATCACTACAAGTTCCAAGGCATCATGATAGGTTTTCCTGAGATCATCAATTCACACTATATGGAAAACACCTCAAAAAGGGTCATTCTGGAATTTGTTTCCCTAGTTCCATGCCATTCAATCCCTTGAGACTCCTTCCCCAACCATTGATCCCAACATGCATCCTATCTTATCCAAACACCAATCAACTTTTGGAAACCCGCAAGACCTCCCAACTTCCTGTGGTCCCCATGACCATTCCATCCCATTTATACCTAGTAGTCTTCCACTCAATGTTCTCCCTTATCGTCACCCCTTCGTTCATAAAAATGAGATTGATTTTGTTTTTTCAAGGATTTTTATCTATGGGTGTCATCCACCCTAGTACCATCCCTTTTTCATCTCCCATGGTCATGGTGCTCAAAAAATAAGGCACTTTGTGCATGTGCCCTAATTTTTGGGAGCTCAACAAAATTACCATGAAAGATAAATTTCCCATTCCCATCATTGGTGACCTTTTGGATGAACTGACTGATGCTCAATTCTTTACCAAAATTGCTTTGTGTTTCAACTATCACAAAATTCATATGAAGGAGGAAAATGTTCCCAAGACTTGCTTGCGTACTCATAAAGGCCATTATGAGTTTTTGGTCATGCCCTTTGGCCTATGTAATGCACCATCATCTTTCGAAAGTCTCATGAATCACATCTTCCGACCCTTTCTCCATCATTTTTTCCTTTTCTTATTTGATGACATCCTCATTTATAGTAAAAATTTGCAAGCCCATCTTTCCCATGTGGATCAGGTCTTACAACTACTTTCTCAACATCAACTATTTCTCAAAAGTTCCAAATGTGCCTTTGGTGCCTCGAAAGTGGAATACATGGGCCATATTGTTAGTAAGGATGGTGTCTGAGTGGATCCCAAGAAAATTGAAGTTATGAAGGATTGGCCCCACCCTAATAATCTTAAAAGTTTGCAAGGCTTGCTTTGTTTAACATGATACTATAGAAAATTCGTCTAGAATTATCGATAAATTGTAGCCCTGCTCACTGCCCTCAATAAAAATGATTTCAATTAGAATGTGGCTTCCAATCAAGCCTTCAAATATTTGAAAGAGGCTATGTGTACCACTCTAGTTTTGGCTCTGCCCGAATTCATGAAGACTTAATTTTTTTTGGAGTGTGATGCCTTAGGGAAAGGAATTGGTTCAGTTCTCATGTAAGAAGGCACACCCTTGGCCTTTACTAGTAAATAACTTTGTGAGAAACACTTGGGAAAATCAACATATAAAAATAAATGTTGCTTATTTTGCATGTGGTGAATATCTAGTGCCCTTACTTGATTGGGAAACACTTCCAAATTAAAAATGATCACTATAGCCTCAAATACTTTTTGGAACAATGGATTTCATACCCCGAGCAACAGAAGAGGGTTACCAATATGTTCATTTATGATTCAGAGATCATTTACAAGAAGAGAAAATATAATGTGGTAGCTTATGCTATTTATAGGAAATATGAAGAGGAAGGGTCCCTCTTTTCACTCTCCTTCATTGTAGCCAATTGGTTGAATCTAGTTCGCCATGAATGGTTCCAAGTCACTTGATGATAAAGAAGATTAATATGTAGCTATCTGGTAGGTAACCTTAAAGATACAACCAATATTTACATAGGAACAAACACGGTCGTTTACAAGTACATGAATAGAAGAACATGTGCTCTGCCGAACAAAGATGACTTTACCATGTCATTCATGTATTCAATTTATCTTACATATCTTTGACTTAGGATCGACCTAGGACTCTAGGTCGCCACCACAAAAATGAAAACTTTATGAATGTTTTGAAGTCACTTTATGCATGTAACAACACATGATCATGATCTCAATCAACAACAAGAGTGGGTCTTCACACGAGCTTTTATACCATGTATAATAAACCATGTATAACCACATAGGTCAAACGCATTCAAAAAGTCACTTACACAAATAGATCAAGGATCAATACTCTAGCGTATTACATGGTAAACACCCTCATATAGGGAAACATACCTGGACCCAACCAACACGACCACTTGAGGTAGTATATTAATACAAAAAGAAATTAGTTTACATATGAATCTCTCACAATCAATCATAAGAAAATGACCCTTTATTCTCTTTAAATAGAGATCATGGACCAATTGGGTGGAAAGCCATGGATAAATAGTTGTTAGTATCGAGGAAAGGATGAGATGCCAAATCACTTTATATCTAGAACATAATTGTGACTTTCAGGTTAGATAAATATAAATACACATTAAACAATAACACTTTACCTAAAGATGCATTATACCAAGTTGATCTTAACTAATTCCTAAGTGTCTAAATATCCTAACAAAAGAATCGACCTTTGGATTGATTTTTATTAGAACTATCATCTTCCCCAAGATTTAGTTATTAGGTTAAAATATCTTGGCATTGTTTCTCTATTTGATGTAGTAGATCCTTTGAACAGTAAATGTGGTAAAAGGGATGGAGGGAATTCTGGCTAAGTAGTGGATGGATTTCACTTAGAGGTTGTCATAGTTGTATATTTGATTAAGGTTGGAAGATGACTCCTTGACATGGTCCAAAAATCCAACTATTGGTAAGTTTACTACAAGTTTAGGATACAAGGACATGTTTGATGACATAAATGAGAAAGACGATTAGTGGTGGCATAAAATCTAGAAAGTTAAGTCACGTATGAAATTTAGAATCTTTATGTGTCTCTCTCTAGCAAGGAAAAACTTGACCTATTACGTTCTTCAGAAAAGGGAAACTCAAGGGCTTGCTATATGTAGCTTGTACAAAAGAGAGGGAAGATATATATCATTTGTTGGTTCACTATAATTTTTCAAAAAAGGTATGGGGTTCTATCTTGGTGTCAACTAACTATAAGGGTAGGAGGAATTAAGTCTCACTATTGGAATGCATGAAGAAGTGGTTTGATGAGAGAGCTCTCAAAAAATCTACATCCATACCCTTAATAGTATCGTGGCTAACCAGTTAGCTAGGAATGCAAGCATTTTTTAAGGTAAGAAGAATCATTCCTCTTTTTCAAGTACAACGCCAAATAATTATTTTACTTCAAGAATTTAGACTTTCTACAAATCTTAAGTTTCCAACATAGGTAGGTGTACTAGAGGTAAACAAGTGGCAACCATGGGCCCTTTTCGACATGTTTGTAAAGGAAAACACATATTATCTGGTGCTAAAGGAGTGATATTCCTCTCTGATTCTCATAAAGTTTCCTTCATAACATGTCTAGGGGAGGGCAAAAATAATCTAGTAGAATGGAGAGATTTGGAAATTATTTTAATATTGGTTGTGGAATGGGGTATTACTTGCATTTAAGTGATGAGGGACTCAAATTTGGTCATTGATGTATACTGCATCCACTTGCATGAAAAATGTCATTTTGAGGCCATTGTTTAATCTAGTAAAGACCCTAGAAGTTAATTTCTTAACCATTTTATATTTATAGAGAGCTCAACATGGAAGTAGATACTCAATCCAAAATAGCATTAGAGGTTACATAGGAGATTAATAAAGAAGAATCTAGTGTTTCTCTCCCAAATTAGCATTAGAGGTTATATAGGAGATTAATAAAGAAGAATCTAGTGTTTCTCTCCCAAATTATTTGAGATCCTTCTATAGTACTTGATGTTTATGTTATTCTCTTAGTGTTGGCTTTTTCATGGGATATTTTGTCCTTTTATCAATATGTGGGGATTTTTTACTATGAGGTTTATGAAAAGTGGGTTCCAAAGTATGTTTTTTATAAGTATTATGGAAGACTATACTTAACAGAAACTATGCATGTGGAATATTTTTATTTTTATTTTTTTATGTTGGGTATGATATCCCACTTTACTGAAGTTGCACATTAGAGTGTTCTATGCACATGTTATGAATGCAGATTTGTTCTTACTGAAATAAAGTTGGAAATTTTTTCCTAAGAAAAAGTACATGCATGTATATGTATGTATTTCGTTCTTTTATCAATATTTTTTCTAGGAAAAATACATGGATGGATGTGTGCCTATGTGTTTTGTCTTATTAATATGTGAGTTTTTTAACTACGAGGTTGATGAATAGTAGGTTCCATTTTATTTTTTAAAGTATTATGGAACATTATACTTAAGGGAAATTATGGCTATGTACTTTTTAGTTTCTATTTTTATGTTGTGTATGATTCCCACTCTAGTTTTGATGGATTTGAACATTAGAGTGCTCTATGCATATGTTACGTATGCAGGGATGTGTATATGTGTGCATGCACAAGTGCCTCTAATATGAACTCATGTTTTATTTTCCATGCTACTAGGGTGAAGTCAATTTGACTTATTCCTTTCTCTTCCTTATTCACATTACCCTCAATCTTTGGGCTTCCAAGTGCTTCAACTTCACACTTACTATATTCTTACTCTTTGCATGACCTAATTGTGACATCATCATTCCTTCACTTTCTTTGCCCAAATCTTCATCTTCCTCTTTTTCTTTTGCATGCAACACATTCAGTTTTCCCGCACATTCTCCGTGCATGTCAAAATATTTACACTTCCAAATCTATTTCACATCTTAAACACACTTATCATTGATAATATTTTGCATCAAATCTATCAAGCTTATATCTAATATATTTCCCAACATCAAATTTCTATAAACATCATTATGATTTCATGAAGAGAGATAAAACAATAAATGGAAATACTTAGAGTAAGAAACCATAACAAAACTACACTAATATATTAAAAATCAATCTTTGCATTTTCATTCATAAGATAAATATGGATGAAGATGTGGCATTTTGAAAAAACATGGATTTTTTAAAGTGTAGTATGTCTATATATTAAATATTTCAATTAAATTTTGTAAAACAAATTAGAAAGGTAAATAATCAATTAAGTTGTCTAATATAGCATAATTAATTTATGTATTGAGTTGTAAACATAATTACTATAGATATATGATATTGTTTACAAATTGTTTAGATGAGTAAGAATTATCCAAGGTAATTCAGACAAATTGAAGATTTAAATCTCTACTATACAAAACAAGAGCAAAGTAATCAAGGGAGAAAATCTAGGTAATTAATTGACATGCTCACACATTATCATGGTACTAGTAGCTTTGGGAATTTTTGTTAAGATATTTAGACACTTAGGAGTTAGTTAAGATCTACTTGGTCTAATGTATTGTTAGGTAAAAATGTGTTTCTTAGTGTGTTTCTTTAGTATGCATTTGTAGTTAGGAAATCCAATGGTCACGATATGTTCCCGACATAGAGTGATCCGACGATTCATACTCTCCTCGATCTTAATGACCATTGATCCGTGGCTTAACACCCGATTGGTCCATGATCTCTATTTAAAGAGCATGAAGGGTCATTTTCTGATGATCGATTGTGAGAAACTCTCTTGTAAAATCTCTCTGCAATATTTTTCTTTTGCATTAATAAACTGCTCCAAGTGGCCACGTTGGCTGGGGCCGTGGATGTTTCCCTGCAGGGGTTTTACCACGTGAAAACATCGGTGTGTTGATATTTGATCTGGTTATGTGAGTGGTTACTGAAGGTGTTCATCCTCTATTGGAATACCTATGTTGTCAAACATGGTATTAGAGCTTGTTTGAAGACCCGCTCCTGTTGTAGATCGAGATCGTGAAGCCGATTGCCCCATATCCATTTTATGTCATTTTCGTACATTTCTGGGCTGAGAGGACTATTCCATTGCGTCTGGAGTGTTCGTTTTAGTCAGGAAAATTTTTGTTTCACTCGAAAAGGTTTCTGTTTGCCTAAGATATGACCATTTCAGTCAGATCCGGAGGTATAAAGCCGGAAGATGCACCTTTTCCTATCAGAAACAGATAGGAAAAGGTGCATCTTCCGGGTAAGCTAACCGAGATCTAACCCTTGTTGTCATCGAGAAGCGAAATTTTTTTCTTGTATGATTTTTTTTTTTGAGCACGCTCTCCAAGGCCGTCAACAACAACAACAACAACAATCCTCTTCCTAAAAAAATACAATATGTTTTGCTAGACCATTTGGTTAATTGCCTTATTAAGTAAGAGGTCTTGAGTTCAATTCTCTCTTTTGTTACTTTTTTTTGAAAAAGTTCATGCTCACTTTTCTTTTATAAAGTAACTTCATTGTAAAAGTGATCCCCACTTCTCTTTATAAAAGTGGGTCACTTCATAAAGCAACTTACACTATCACGTGGTCATTTGGTTACCGTTTATGCCTTTTTTTAAAAGGGAATAACTCTCACATCCGAAGTCCATTTTCAATGCTGTTTTTTTTTAAACCGCATAACTTTTCGAGATATTTCCATCCAAATCATCAGTTTCAGTTTTTAAATCCATATTATCTGTATATTTAATATGATTTATACAAGTAATCTCTTGCTTACCAACACCAACTACTTCCAATGGAAATCTCATATGGAAGATTTATTAAGAAGTAAAGGCTTGTACCAGATTACCTTGGGAAAGGAAAAACCACCCACTGATGATGATAAGAAAGTAAAATGGGCTAATAGGAGTTGTTATCACATAAATTTGCCTTGGGTCTTTTATCCCTTAGGTTTAATTTTTTAGCCTTTAGACTTTAGGTTTGTTTTATTTTTCTTTGTGTGATTTTCTTAGGTTAGCTTGAACAAATAAAGACTTGTGGTTTTGGCTCATTTTTGGACCACACATAGATTTTAAGCTTAGATTCATTTTATGGCTTATGGTTTTGACTCACCTCATGACTTGACATCAAACATAACCCATCCCATGATCTTTATAACTTGATAGATCACTCCATCCACTCATACCCTTTATCCTTTCCATGTTGTCCCTATGTCTAATAAAAGGTGGGTCAAATCAAATTTTTGAAATAGGCGCTGCCAAGTCACTAGGAGTTTCTGTAGCGCACTCTTTATCCTTTGATCCTTGCCATAATTTTTCATAATCCGCTGAGGTCATGATCTACCTTGTTTTCAATGCTATTGTTCATTAAATATGGATATTAAGATCTGGTTATTAATGAGTTTGCTAACGGTTTTGAGTATTTGAATTTTCTCTCAAATTCGGTGCTGTTGAAATCACTAGTTCAGACTAGTTGCAGGTTGTGCTACAAGATCAACTGCCAAGGCTGAATTGGAGGTTGAGGTGGACGTGGTGGTTTCCTAACCAGTTGCAGATCCTCCACTGTTAGTCACATATCCAGGTATTCTATGGACTCTCTCCATTACATAGAAAATTCTTGAGATATCTCCTGCCTGAGCTTTTGGTATCGCCCAATGTCGCAGACTACTCCCTCCTTCAACCATTCACATCTATAGATTTCCTCTCACAGAATTTGCAGTCATTGTCACCTGGTTTTCATCTATTGTAGAGGCCAATTCGTTTTTCTCCTAAATATTGAATACCCGTGCAATCACCCGGTCCCTGTGTGCACACTGCGCTACAAAACGACGCTGCTAAACCACACTACACATCCCATGTTTTCATGCGCTGTGTTTTATTTGGATTGGAGTGCTACCTTTTGGTATTCAAAGACCCCTGCATCAGCCTTTTATTTCACTGTATCATCACTCTTTCAACTTGATATCTGTTGGCAGTAAGGAGAATTGCAGTCCATACCTTTCCAAAGATTTGATGACCATGGTGTGGTGACATAAGTTGAGCAGTGTATCCCTGCCTTCCTTAACTTAGAGTCTCTTTCTCCCAATTTTTAAATAAAGGCCATCAAACTAGTCTATTGTTAAATCAAGGTGAGTTAGAGGAAAATCTTGAGATAGAGTAGCCATTATCCAATGTCATTTTTCTCATCGTGATCTTCCTCTGTTTGTCTCCTTACCCCTCACTACACCACAACCTTTGATCCCCTGCCTTTATCCATGGAGACACCTCAGAAGAAGAACTCTCACAAGGGAGGAAGTTTGGTCAGGATTGAACCCTCTAACATGCACCTGTTTGATGTTGATCCAATGGTCAGGGAGGCTTTTCAAAGGGTTGGCTCCCTCTCTTTTTTCTAAAACATGTAGAGGGGATACCCTGAAGTATCAAGGCAATTTGCATTACATTTTGATGGCATAAAGACTAAGGTGGGAGACCTTGTGTTTGAGGTATCTGAAGCCTCTATTGCAACAACCACTGGGATTCCTAATAATAGTGAGAGGTGGTTTAAATCCATGATACTAAATGCTACCTTCTCCAAGGAATTCCTCAAATCGGATTATCGGACAGACAATTTGTCCAAGGGAGTGCCTAGAAGCCACCTAGTTGAATATTTTGACAAAATGCTGAAGATCATCCATAGATACTTTACGTGTGAGGAAATTTTTAACATGTTATACCAATACCATATAAGGATCTTGCTACATTTTATTGGTAAATATTCAATGAATATCCCTTTCTACCTTTTGAGGAGCATGGGGAAGATGTTTGATAGAGTCCAAGCCAAGTCTAAGGCCGTGGACACTAGTGTCTTTCATTCTGGACTGATCAGGATGTTGGTGATGGAAGAATTGAAGAAGAGGAACATTCCTTGGGAAAAAATCATTATCTCTACCCACATGCAGCTGGACATAGCTTATACTCCTCTGTCTAAGATGCAGAGTCCCTTGCCATCTACTAGTGCTGCTCCAGCAAGAATAAGCAAGAAAATAAAGAGCAAATCCATTGCTCAAGAAAAAGAAGTCATTAAGGAAATTGAAGAGGAAGAGAGGGAGGTTCATCATTCTCCATAGAGAGACTTTTCACCTCCTCCTACACTCGAATTAGAAGAAGTCCCTTCATCCATTAAATCCACAACCAAGAAGGGAAGAAAAATGCATTTCTCTTCACCTACTTCAACAACTAGCATAAAATTAAGGAAGACTTTTACCTGATCATTAACTCTCAAGGAGGTTGTTGAAGCATAAATCCTACCCAAGGTTTCAATTCCAAAGAAAAAGAAAGATAAGGGTAAAAAAATTGAGAAGCCTATTGAGGTGATAGACAGAGCCCCTGTGGAGTAGAAAGATAAAGGTGAAGCCATTGAGAAACCTTTTGAGGTTATCAACATCATCACTCCACCTAGTAATCACACTTTCAAAAGATTTATTAGACAACTCAGGGAGGCTAGGAAGGAGGTTGCTCGTTTGAAAGAAGAAAGTTTATCTCAGAGAATTAAGATGAAGGATCTCATGGATATGTACAGTAACACCCTTGATCTGGAAATAATTGTAGCAAGAAGATCCCTGCCTCTCCATAAGCAACTTAAGAACCTCTACAGGAAAAACACAGCCTTTTAGTCCCAAAATAGAAAACTCAAGGAAGAATTACAACATTTGAAGGATGAATTGGCCTAGAGGAAATTGAATGTTCTGGTAGAAGCTACCATTGAAAGAGAGGAACCAATAGTGAAGAAGAGCACACCTGCAGTCAAGAAGACTATCATTGCAAAAGAAAAACATGTTGCTATGATAGAAGGAAGCTCTCCCGCAATAAGGAGGAGTGCTAGGTTGATGAAATAGTTGGGGGATATAAGCTCCATTTTTGTGGGTGGTCTCTTTTTGAAAGAGTAAAGTGAACAAGGAAGTATAAATTTTTTCCACCTATACAGGCATCTATAGGATCCTAACCTATCAGCTAAGTTTTTGTGATTTCTAAGGATGGGTCTCATCACACAGAAAAAACATAGACATTTTGTAGCGCCATGGCGTTGCAGAATCGTCTATATAATATGTTCTATAATTTTGCTACCTAATATGATACGAAATCTCCTGGCTAAGCTCAACAATGATGCTACCGAATATGCAGGAGTAGTTGACAGATGGTGCTACCAAATCCACATAGCTATTTTTATGAATGGTGCTACCAATTCTGCAGAGGCTATTTGAGGTGTGGCGCTACCGAATTTGCAGAAGCTAATTCGGGAAGAGCGCTACGAAATTGCACACAGTTATTTTGCAGGGTCGACGCTACAGAAACCGCAAGCCTGTTTTGGAGAAGGAACTATGAAATGTGCAGAGTTATTTTGAAAAGGGCGTTACTGAACTGGCTACCCAACGCTCTACTGAATGACACTATGAACTGACACTTGCAATCAAGGGATTCAAATTCATCACTCTTTTGGGTGGCTGATGATGTGGAGAGGAGTGAGGATCACATGTGGCATCATGGTGACAACATATGACCCCTGGAGGACACTTGGCAATGGAAAGGAGTGCGCCACAAGGGAGAAAATGTCATTTAATTCTTGTTGGAGTGATTGCCAACATGATTCCTTTTTTGTAGAAGTTTGTTAAATAACTGTTAGCACAGGTGCTAGATTGATAATTGATTTGGAGAATCCTATGGGAGGAAGGCCAACTCACACCTCTAGCTGTTTCCTTTCCTTTTTTGTTATAAATACATATTCCAAATGATTAAGATAGTTTGAATGGTTGAGCTGGGCTCCCTTATTGTAATATTTTTGACTAAGTAGTCTGGTTCTCTGGTGATGTACTAGACTTGAGAATTTTTTATTAATATAAGTTAGTTTCTCTTATTTCATCTTGTTGCCTCTTATCCTGAAGTTTTCATGATGGGATGATCCACATGAGATTTTTATGGTTGTATTATGATGACTGTTTGATTATAGTACTGCTATGATGTTCTCTAGTGTTCTTTAAACTTTGAATTCAATAAGATCTTGTGTTTGAGTTTTTCCTCCTTGGGCCGCTTGAAGACCTGATGTCAATAGCATACATTTACACGTCCCTCACCAAAGTCTTCCTTCTATTCATTTTTACTCCCATTCACTGACTGAATTTAATCAAGACCTCATTTTCTTGTGCATGCTAGCCCATATTTATGAGTTAAAACATTATTATTCTGAGTCTTGTCCATTTGACCTTTAAACACACATTTAAATTTACACATAATATGATGGGTACTGGGCTTATCCTCTTTGCTCTGAGGGTGATTCTTAGTGCTAACAGGAGTGACTAAGGACGTGGACTAATTGGAATGTCCATCTCTCCTAATTTAAGGTTCCACCTTAAAGAAATTGATGACCCCCATGAAGCTTGGGAAAAGATTGAATATGTGTTTGGTAAACTCAATATTATTCGAGCACAACAATTAGAAAATCAAGTAATGACCTTAATTCCAAGTGATATTTCTTGCCTTGGAGACTATCTATCTAAGTTTAAAACACTCAGAATGTTATCTGAAGATTGTGAGATAGAAATGGAGGAAGAGCGTTGCATCTATATTATTATTTCTAAGATATGTAGTGCATATTCTGTGTTTGTGTCTACCTTTTATTCCATGAGAGAGGCTCTAGGGAAAGCTTATCAAAAACCTTCTCTGGAGTCCTTTTGTGCTTCTTTGATTAGAGAGGAAGATAATATTGTACAACTTGGAGTGATCAAAACTGCAGGTACCTCCAACAAAGCCTTAGTTGCCCAACATAAATATAAACCTAAGTATCCCAAGAAGCAACATCCTCGCTACAACAACAAGTAGCATAAGGGTCCCAAACCCGCTCAGACAGCTTCAATTCCTAATGGTGACAAAGGAGAAAAATATAAAAATAAGAAGACTGTGTAACGACCCTTGATTATTAAGCATAATTAATTTAATAATAATCCTAAAAAAATTAGCTAAACTATATTTATATCTTAAAATAACATTTCTAATTGGATATTATTAAATAGTGTTCATGAGGGTTAATGATTGATTTAATTA
>ML794742.1:4714-17428 GCA_009831015.1 Picea engelmannii | reverse complement strand
TGTAACGACCCTTGATTATTAAGCATAATTAATTTAATAATAATCCTAAAAAAATTAGCTAAACTATATTTATATCTTAAAATAACATTTCTAATTGGATATTATTAAATAGTGTTCATGAGGGTTAATGATTGATTTAATTATTAATTAATTAATTAATTAATTAAGTATTAAATTAATGGTTAAATAATAAAAATATAATACTAATTTAAGTTACGTTCCCGTAAATGGAAACATAATAATGAATGTGATAAGGCATTTAATAATGGGATAAGGTCTTTAAGAATGGGATAAGGTATTAGGTGGGGGAGTTAATGCAGGGAAGGCGGTGAAGGAGGAATAAGGGGGGGAAGGAGTTGAGAGGGGCATGGATTTTTCATTCTACGAGAGGGGATAAGGGATTTTGGGGGAGCATGGAGTAGTGGACAGAGGGAGGAATTTACAGTGCACCGGGGGGTTGCTGGAGGTTTTGGGCTCGGAGGGCTAGGATATCAGTTGATATCCTAGGGCTAGGCGCTACTAGTCGGCATGGAGGTTGGTTTTGGGTGGTGTCCTAAGGAGCAAGATAAAGGAGGAAGCTAAGGAAGCAAGCGGCAACATCAGGTTCATGTTAGAGTTATGAATTGTTTTGAATTAAATTTGTTATTAAATTTTATGACTTGAAATATTAGATTGCGAATGTGCTAGATTAAGTAATTTTTAAATTTTACTGTAGTGTTGTAATTTAATGGTTGCTTAAATTAACTAAGAGCCATTACAGACTAACAGACATTGCAACTTTTGTGATAAAGATGGTCATGGTGAGTCCAAATGTTTCAAGAAGATGGAAGCTTTAGAATCAATGATGAAGAAGCACAACGTCAATATTGATTCTACTACTTCTTCTTCTTCTCATGGACATGCACTTTCCGCTTTTGGTTTCTCCTTCAATACAACTTCTACTTCTTCTTCTGATGAGTGGCTTATTGAATCAGGAGCATCTTATCATATGGCTAAGGATAAAGACATATTTTCTTCTCTAAATGAATGTAACACCAAGAAAATATTTGTTGGTGATGATAGATCTCTTAGTGTCGTAGGATCTAGAACAATTCAAGTAGATAATGGTCATTTCAATGATGTATTATGTGTTCCAATTATTTCTTGTAACCTTCTATCAGTATATCAAATCACTCATTCAGGTGAAGGTAAAACTGTAGAGTTTTCACCTCACCAAGTTGTAATCAAGGATTTAAAAGATCCTAAGCATGTTCTTGCAACTAGAATTGCTGATGATATTACCAGGTTGTACAAATTTGACAACTTTGGGCCATCATCTTTTTCATCAGTTTTTGTTGCTCATAACGATGACTTGAGCAAACTTTGGCATGAGCGGTTTGGTAATCTAAAATATCGCTCATTGCAGAAACTATGTAATCAACAGATGGTGACTGGTCTTCCTTCTATTTCATGCAGAGATGGTGTTTGTGCCGGTTGTGTTCTCGACAAACATCATCGGGACAATTTTGACAAACGTGCCTCTTGGCACGCCTCGGGCCCTTTGCAACTTGTTCACAGTGGTTTGTGTGGTCCACTTTCTTCTCCTTCTTTTTCTGGGTGCATGTATTTATTAACTTTCATTGATGATTTTTCGAGACATACTTGGGTTTACTTATTAAAACTTAAGATAGAAGTTTTTGACAAGTTTTTGGCCTACAAGGCCCTTGTAGAAAAACAATCTGGACATCAAAATCAAAATTTAAGAACAAATAATGGAGGCGGATATGTGAACAATAATTTTACAAGTTACTGCAGTACAGAAGGAATCCAAATGAAACACACTGTTCCATATACACCACAACAAAATGGTGTTGCTGAGAGAAAGAACCACACATTAAAATAAATGGCTAATTGTATGATCTAATCTAAGGGATTAAGTCTAAAGTATTGGGCAGAAGAAATCAACTGTGCAAATTACATAGTCGATCTCACTCCCACAAAGGATCTTAAAAATATAACACCAGAAGAAGCTTGGACTAAAATTAAATCAGATGTGAGTCACTTTCGTGTATTTGGCAGTATAACATGGGATCACATTCCTGATGAGAAAAGGAAAGCATTGCAACCTAAAAGTGAGAAGTGTATATTTGTTGGTTATTATGAAGATGTCAAAGGTTATAGACTTCTTCAACCACATTGTAATGAAATTATGATTAGAAGAGATGTTAAATTTGATGAAAATCTCTTGGCCTGTGAGCCTAATTCGATGATTGTTCCTTCTTCGGCCTACGAGCCATATTCGACATTTGTGCCTTCTTCTGTTCCTATTCTAGTTTCTTCTTCAGATGATGACAGTGAGGATGAAGATTCACCTCCACTTGCTCACCTTCCTCCAGATGAGTCCTTTGAACCTGAACCAACACTAGTTCCACCGCTTCCTAGATGTGTCTGTTCAACATGAGAAGCAACTGGTGGTCTTTTGGGTGATCCTTTAGATCAAGGTTGAACATGTTCACATTTCCAACGAGCCTCTTCTCTTTTGGCTCAAGTTTTAGAGAATCATGATCCAAAGACATTTGCAGAAGCTTCAGCTCATCCAGATTGGGATACAGCAATGAATGAAGAGTATCATTCTTTAATGGAAAACGATACTTGGGATCTTGTACCTCTTCCAAAAGGAAGAAAAACTATCAGATGTAAATGGGTCTAAATAACTAAGTATGCATCAGATGGAAGTGTTGAAAGATACAAGGCTCAGTTAGTTGCCAAAGGATTTTCCCAAGTTGAAGGAATTGATTATAATGAAACCTTTGCCCTTGTCGCCAAAATGAATTCCATACGCTTTGTTCTTTCCCTTGTTTCCTCACATAAATGGGAGGTCTATCAGATGGATGTTAAATCCGCCTTCTTGCATGGAGATTTGCAAGAAAAAATCTACATGGAACAACCTCCTGGCTATGTTCAGAATGACTCTAGCCTTGTTTTCCGCCTTAAGAAATCTCTTTATGGTCTTACGCAAGATCCCCGAGCTTGGTATGCCAAAATGGACAATTTTCTTATTGACACCAGATTCTCTAGATGCCATTCTGATCCTAGTGTCTATACCAGGAAAGTAGGAAGCCATCTCATAAAACTTGTCCTTTATCTTGATGACCTTATCCTTACTGGTAGTGACTCAAAACTTTTAAACCATGTGAAAACTAGCCTTAATAAGAAATTTGAAATAACAGACTTAGGATTTTTGCACTATTTCCTTGGCCTCCAAGTTTTTCAAACCAATGAAGGAATTTTTATTTCCCAGTCTAAGTATGCTTGTGACCTTCTTCGTCGCTTTCACATGGATGATTGTAAACCAACCCCTTCTCCCTTCTAGTATGGAGTCAAGCTTACTGCCACCTGTAATTCTCCTGAAGTTGATGCCACCTTGTATCGTTAGTTAGTTGTCAGCCTCTTATACTTGACTCATACCTGTCCTGATCTTTCCTTTGCTGTTGGTTTTGTTGCTCGGTATATGCAAACACCCCATGAAAGCCATTGGAAAGTAGCGAAAAGGATACTTCGCTATGTTTGTGGTACAATTAAGTTCATGATACATTACAGTTCAGGGGGGACTCCTTTATTGGTTGGTTTCATTGATTTAGATTGGGTCGACGACCATGATGATCGAAAGTCTACTGCAGGTTATGTTTTCAGCCTTGGTTCAAGACCCGTCACTCGGGCCTGTAAGAAACAACAGGCTATTGCACTTTCTTCAGCAGAAGCAGAGTACCGGGCAACGATAAATGAAAGTCAGGAAGCCTTGTGGCTTCGACAAATCCTTTCAGAGTTTGGACTTGAGCAACAACATTCGACCAACCTTTGGTGCGACAATCAAAGTGTCATCAAGCTCGCCAAAGACCCAGTTCAACATCAGGGCATAAAACACATCGAGCTACACATGCACTTCATGAGAAAGCTCATTCATGATCAAGTTATTGAAGTTCTCTTTTTCCCTACAGAAGATCAAGTTGCAGACACTTTCACAAAGTCTCTTACAAAAGCGAAGTTTTCCAAACTTCGATCTATGTTAGGAGTTCAGGAAGTTGTCATTAAGGGGGGATAGGCTCTAATGCCTCCTTCCTTCTTCATTTGTTTCAACATTGTAAATTCTTCAATCCTATCCCAAGTTGTTCTTAAGGGGGGATGTTAAGATATTTAGACACTTAGGAGTTAGTTAAGATCTACTTTGTCTAACATGTCGTTAGGTAAAAGTGTGTTTCTTTAGTATGCATTTGTAGTTAGGAAATCCAACGGACACGATATGCTCCCGACATAGAGTGATCCGACGGTTTATACTCTCCTCGATCTTAACGGCCATTGATCCATGGATTACCACCCGATTGGTCCATAATCTCTATTTAAAGAGCATGAAGGGTCATTTTCCGATGATCGATTGTGAGAAACACTCTTGTAAAATCTCTTTGTAATATTTTTATTTTGCATTAATAAACTGCTTCAAGTGGCCGAGTTGGTTGGGGCCGTGGATGTTTCCCCGTAGGGGTTTTACCACGTGAAAACATCGGTGTGTTGATCTTTGATATGGTTATGTGAGTGGTTACTGAAGGTGTTCATCCTCTGTTGGAATACCTGTGTTGTCGAACAATTTTGTTCTCTCAATTATTTACATATATTTCTAATTTATAATAACTTTCATCAGAGAGACCTTGAGAAGGCCGAATGCAACAAGTCTAATTCCCTTGTAAAGATAGATAAAAGTGCATATCTAATAAAAGAAAATAAACATAGTCGATCCATCGAACCTCTTTCTTGAGAAGAAAAGTATATGACACACATGGACACAAATAATGTCCACCCATTAAGCTTGAATATTTGATTCCAGTAAGAAGCCTTGTTAAAAATAAGACATCAACTTGACAAATGCAGCAATCCTCATCTAATGAGTGGACGGTTGACAAAAGGATAATAAAACACAATGAAATGACGAGGTAAATGAGAAAAGAGAAAGACATACTACATCAACATGAAAAAAAATTCTTAACACGATATCAATCTATTGAATGCATTAATCTTCCTTCACTTACTAAGGAGCGAAAAAAATCAACAAAATGACAATAAGATACAAAGAAATGACCATGCTAATAAAGAAAAGGAGAAAATAATGTTCCTCCCATGAAGATTAACTTTTTAATATTTTCTTTTTTCTTTTTGGAAAATGCCAAATGATATTACCCAATGATATTACCCTGATTAATGTAAAAGCCTTCTTCCTTTACTCACGAAAAGTTGATAAAGGTATAGTACAACAAAAATGTGAAGATGAAGAAGAAAATGAGAATACATAATACACATTAATAAAAAGTGTGTTTTTATTAGTCTATTTTTTTAAATAGAATAATAAACTTTTCAACGATAAAACTTGAATAAAGAAAATAACACTCCATCCTAGAACAGCACAGGATAGATTAATAACTATTTCAACACAGAATAAGAATAGATTAAATTAACTATTTTATTTATTCTATGTTAAAACCAATGAATCATTTTCCCAATTGTTAAACAAGCTATGGAGTCACCAACCATATTGTTTATGATTTCTTTCCAGCCCTGAAGTTTTTGGCTTCGATTTAAATATTGCAATTATAAGCAGTATGTGTCGGCGATCTCTAGTAGAAGGCTATGCAGCTTCTCCGGTGAAGAGAAGAATGGACTATGGTCTGAGTCGAGATTGTAAACCTTCTCTGGTGGCGAATTCGCTATGAGCTCTTCTTGCTTGGTTAGAGAGAACGCGTTATCTTAAGAGTTTTGATATAAACTTTTGGAACAACACCATACCTTTTATTTGTGGTTTCTAGGCTCATATTCATCATTGTTATATTTGGAAATAGTTGGAGTAACAGAAAAGCCAAAGTGGCATCCTGTCAAGGTTAAATTATATTTAGTAATACTTCTTTCAAAGATTAATTAATAAATAATCAATGGTTATCAATGCACTTACCAATATCGAGGATGTACCGGTAGAAGAAATCCTTCTGAAACTTTTTAGACACGAGTGCAGATGTTGAAGGTTCTCCAATACCATTACCAAAGTTATATTCCATCTGCTCAAGCAAATCACTGTTTTCCATCTGCATAGGCAATCAATCATACTGCCAATTATATCAATATTTATATTTTAATAATTATATCTTTGTAAGAGCTAAAATCTTTAGCTTTTCTTTTTCCCGCTGCATGAATTCCCCACCCGAAAACATAAAAGCACAGACATACACTGCTACCGCAATGAGATGCGAGAAATCTTCAGATCCACGGGCTAAGCTAAGGCCTCCCATGCTGTGTCCCACTAACACTATCTGAGTTTTCCATAACAATTAGAAAGTTTTGTCAGACA
This sequence comes from Picea engelmannii, assembly GCA_009831015.1. Taxonomy (NCBI): domain Eukaryota; kingdom Viridiplantae; phylum Streptophyta; class Pinopsida; order Pinales; family Pinaceae; genus Picea; species Picea engelmannii. Next base: position 11,061 of record ML794742.1, on the reverse strand, counting down.
GAGAAGATGAAAATGTAAAGTGACACTGACAGAGAAATAGAAAGTTTTGTCAGGCAAAGAGAATGAAATGTAAAGTGGCACTGATAGAAAATTGCAAAGTTTTGTCGGCAAAGAGAATGAAATGTAAAATAAATGTAAAGTGGCACTGATAAAGAATTACAGATTTGAGTAGTTTTGTTTAATTGTTTTATGTTTATTTTATTTTAGAATCTGATAATTTAAATCTACACTTATTTAAAATCTATTTCTGAATAAAAAATGAATTCACAATATAAAGATTCCAACCATCCAACAACCATGGAACAAAATCAATTTAATAGTCTGTTGACTTCGCTCGATACCCCTTAGATGCCCGTATCTGAAATGGTAAAAAGGTCAGGTTGACAGAGTGCCCGTATCTGCAATCGAAATAAGGTCAGGTTGACAGAGACAATAGAAAATTTAAAATAACAAAAGCCCAAAATACTTGTGTGCTCTCAGGACTTTCAATTTCAACGTGTTCCTCCATAGTTTCAATTTCAGTTGTTGTGTGAATTGCTCTCCATACCAAAAAGAATCGAAAAGAACATTGAAATGAAACTCGCTCAGATCCATCTAAACGCGACTTTAATATGTATTTAGCGGCCGAGAAGCTTGAAGTAGTATATGTAATTGGCGATATTTCTGAGCTGGTCAGAGAGACAATATTCCTTCTAGAGTCAATACACTGCATCATAGGCCCAGATGGTTGAGATAGTTGATTGATGATCCCACTCTCACACTACCTCAACAAGCCCCGGACCTCATAACAGAAAGTCAATACTAACATATTCTGGGAACCCTAACCAATGCCTAGGTACCAAATATATGTTCTTTTCACAGTAATTCTGGTCATAAGTAGTAAGAGAATTAACACATTATCTATATACTTATACTGGGAAGCTAGGAGCCCTTATGTATGATATCTTGTAATACTGTTTACAATATTTAGTTGTTTCTTATGTATGATATCTTGTAATACTGTTTACAATATTTAGTTGTTAGCTAGTTTATTGAAGATTTTGTTTTTTTCAAGGTTGTAAAATCTATTATAATTTATGAAGATAACTATTACTTATTGTTATTGATTTTGATTACTAGATGTTCATTGAATTTTAGATGATTAATTTATTTGCTTATTTGTTTATTTCTCAAGAAAATAAGTTCTTAACCAATTAAAAACAGTTTTACATCTTAATCATTTGTTTTATATATATATATATATTTTATTTTACCTTAAAATATGAAATAATTTTCTATATTATTAAATAATTTCAAAAAAAATATGTTTGGTAAATTATACCATTTCAAAAACATAAAGTCAAAAAATATGAAAAAAAAAATGAAGATAAAACCACCCAAATTTTATGATTTCAATTTATTGTTCTGATTTTGATTTTGGACCATCTACAGAATTCCATCTCTGTATTTCATAATTCTTGTTATAACATTTTTATGGAGTGTTAAGATTTATCATATAATTGATCCGAGAAAGTTTGGCAACAAACAAAACAATCAAGCGATGCAGCCTGTGCACTCCTTGAATTTTCGATTTCTTTTGTCATTCACCTACTTCCATCCAATCCTCAAAAATGGGCAGCCAACAAAATAAAAATATATATTAAAACATGAATGACAAACTCAGGCAAAAAAACCAGTCATCCATACCATTTTCAAGGGCCAATCGCCCAGCTTAAAACAGATTCAACCATAAAATATGAATGCATAACAGGAAATGCAAGGACCTTTTCTGTCTGTGGGAGCTTGGCCAGGAACTGCATGAGAGGCCGATTATATTCCTCAAACGAATTGATGGAATCGGCGGCAACAGGATTTGTACCAGCACTCATAAGATCGATGGCTGACACCTTGTGACCATCTTTCTCAAGATGGGGATATGACTTGCCAAAATTCATTGGCAAAGCAAAAAAATCCGCACATGGTATAGGTCTACATTATTTTAGGGTTTTTTAAGGTTTTGGGTGGTTTCAGATAATTTCAAAATCTTTGATACATTGAGAAATTATGCTTTTGAAACTTTGATGGGTAGAACTGTGATGAACACCTAAATTTGTATCCATTTTATTAATTAAAACTTTATAATAAAATAGTTAATTTTAAATATTTTTTATTTAAAAAAAATGTTATTTTTAGACATCAATTTTTTTTTTGTACATTTAGAAATTATACTTTTAAAATTTTGATAAGTAGAATTATGATGAACACCTAAATATCTATCAATTTTTTTATTTAAAATTTTGTAACAAAATAGTTTATTTTAAATAATTTTTATCCTACCAAAAAATGCTTATTTTCAAAGAATATATTTAGCCACATCAAAATCTTTGAAATTTTGACAGGTATAACTATGAAACCTAAATTTCTATTAAATTTTTGATTTAAAATTTTGTAAAAAATAGTTTAGGTTAAATAATTTTTATCTTACTAAAAAAATATATTTAGCCACATCAAAATCTAATCTTTGATATATTGAGGAATTATGAACACCTAAATTTCTATCAATTTTTTTATTTAAAATTTTATAAATAATTTTATGAACACCTAAATTTCTATCCATTTTCAATAATTTTTGTCCTTCCCATTTTTTTTTTTTTAATTTTTAAAGAATGTTCTTATCCACATCAAAGATTTAAAAGCAAAAATAGTCAACCAATTATTTTGTCAACAAATTTCAAATAATAATCTGAAACTTTGTTTTTAAGTGTGACTTCAATTTTCTGTTTTCTATGAAAAATTTGTTTTTAAGTGTGATTTCAATTTTCTGTTTTCTATGAAGAATATGTGTGGTGGATAAAGACCTTTGAAATAACAATACAGAATCTTGTTTTCACCTTGAACCATTTTTGCATACTACCCTAGAAGTTAACAACTAAGGTTTTGATGGAAATGGTAGAAGTTAACAATTTTAATTTTATTTTATGGTATGAGAATGAAAGTAGAAATTAGTAAATTAATAAATGTAGAAATTTAAATTTTATTTAGTCACATAAATTTAATTTAATATGAATTTTGTAAATTATAATTTTATTTAATTGATAATAATTTTGATTGTAATTTTTTTTTTAAAGATATTAGTTTATTTAAAAAAGGTTAATTCATTGACATTTCAAAAATAATAAAATATTTGAGACTACGAGTTATGTCATTTTATATGGATGTGGCGTTTAGGGATGCAATACCAAACAAATTTTATAATTTATAATTTCAAAATTAAAGACAATACACCCTATTTTATCCTCCTCATAAAAGAGAGTCTTTCTCCCATTGTGAGCACTAATATGACTAGGTACCTAATGTACAAGAATAAGATAAAGAACATGGAAGACACAAGGCTTCCCAAAATTACTTCCCAAAATTACTTCAAACTCTAGCCAAAACCACCTGTGACTCAAGCGGGGATGACTTAAGGATGCCAAGTCTTGGCTATATCATTGGGGAATAAAGGAAGATGCCATTTTGCATAATAACGATAATATTAGGGTTCTTCTCTTTTATTTTTTTTCAGGCTTTTATGTCCTGAAGATGGATCCTGTTGTGGATCCGAAACGTTGACGAAAAACCGATAACACTGTGGTTCTTCCAAATTCTAATAAACAAAACTCACACCACATAAATCTGAACTATCAAATATTAAAAATATTATTACATCTAAGTTTAAGGAGAAATTATGGCGTGATAAAGATTTAGAGGGTAAAATAAAATTAAGATACTATAAGGATGTGATCAACCCTAATTTAGAAGATCAAAAGTATCTATATGTTTTGAAAATCGTAAAGAATAAAATTAACATTGCCAAAATAAGATCAAATTCTCAAGAGCTCCATAATGAAAGTGGAGGTTGGACAATTCCTAAAATTCCATGAATCGAAAGAATTTATCATCTTTGTGACACTAAGAGGGTTGAAGATGAAAATCCCTATACCCATATTAGATCACAATTTCAAAATATGTATCACAATACGAGCCTTCCCAACCTTATCACTCATCAAAACTAACTCAAAACAATTCTAAATCATTTAAAAATTACTCATCAAAATTACTCTAACTCATTAAAACTAAATCATCAAAACTATGGTGATATTAGAACACTTCTCTACCGTTTTTTGAGCATATAAATAAAATTATAAAGAAATCCAAGTAATTCCTTACCTTTCTTAAGATATGATAAACCAAACTTGGTCTCATTGGACCACAACCACCACCATCATCCATTTATTAATTCCCTCCATTTGTTAATTCTCACCAGACCACCACCTCAATCATCATCATATTCCATTTATTAATTATTATTGGACCACCACCACCACTGCAAGAAATTCTAACCATACAATCATTATCATCATCATCAATTTATTAATTCTCTGCAAAGTAAAATAATAAATCCAAATTTGAAAGCTCACATATTTCGACAATCATAATAAAAATGTTGCAAAGATGAAAATGATCATAATCATAATCATCATCATTAAAAATAAAATAAGAAATCAAAATTTGAAATCTCATCAATTTTAACAGTCATCATCATCATCATCTATAATGTTAACACGTGGTATGTTAAGAGATATCATTATGTCATTGTCTTCATCATCATCATCATAATCATCAATAATAATAATGATAACAAGTGGTATGTCAACATATATAATTATCATCGTCGTCATCGTCATCATCATCATCATCATCATCACATTGTCATCGTCATTAGTTCGTCGTCATCATCGTCATTGTCGTCGTCGTCGTCATCATCATCATCATCATCGTCGTCGTCGTCGTCGTCGTCATTGCCATCATTGTCATTGTCATTGTCATCATTATAGTTGTTGTTGTCATAATCATCATCATCGTCATCATCATCATCATCTTGTTAACAAGTGATATTTCAAGATATATATAATTATATCAAGTGGTATCTCAACATATATAATTTAATTTCTTATTCTTGTTTTTTTATTTTTTTCTATAATTTTTTTTTTTGTAAATAAGAAGTATATATATTAAGAGCCTTCCAGAACTGAAGTAGAGTAGAAAAATACAGAGATAGCCCCGCTGAGGTTACTGGACTGCCCCAACAAAGGGGAAACCAGTCCAACCAACCTATGGGTCAAAATAAGTAGTATGATAGGCTAAAAAAAAGGCATTAGACAAACTGTTTATCATCTAAGACTTGAAGACTGAAAAGACTTGAAAAACACTATAGACCTAGACACCTGGTAGATAGTCTGGCCACGTGGTGTGGAGGTCCTCTGTCCAAGGCTCCTCCTCAACATACGTAGTCTGGTCTGCCCATTGCTTTCCATCTTTCATGTCGCACGCAGTTTCATCAGCGTTTCTCTCTCGCTCATCTTTCTCCCGTTCCATTTCTGTTGCACGCTGCGCCTTGTTTTGACCTTTACCTGTAGCTACACCGGGTTCCTCCATTGGAGTCGTTTTGGCCGGGTCCGAGGAGAAAGCTTCATGCATGGAGGAGAGAGTCTGAAGAAAGACCGCCACCTTTTCATCTGTAGCTTGTAGGCGAAAATGGAGATCCTCCACCCCCTGGCGGAGTTCAAAGATCAGATCGTGAAGGATAGCCAGGCTGTCTCTGAACTACACCCTATTGTAGGAATCCGTGAATTGTTGTCTAGCCTCCCTAGGCATACGATGAGGAGAAGGTTTGCAGCCTGAGTTTCCCAAAGGGTCAAGGATTGGCGTGGGGGCAGTGGGATTCACCGGAGGGTCGAGAAAGTGCCGCAAGAGTGAGCTGGGCGCCCGGGGGATTATTGCCATAACATTGAACTGCGAGTTCGGTGGGACATGAGAGGAAGCAAAGAAAAACTCAGACTGAGGGCGGGGGGAGGAGCAAATAGAGGGTGAGTCGGGAGGGGAGACTGAGGGCCGACGAGGCTTCCAAGGAGAGCCCCTCCTTGGTCTTCCCCTTGGATGCATCATAAGGTGCACAGGGGGGCTGGATGAGGAGATTAAGAGCACCCGATGAAGGTGTATGGCCTGGGGGTGAGCAAGGGTGGCATCGAACCAGAAAATTCGAGCAGGGTCAAGCCATTGCTGCGAAGGGATGAGCCCTGCAGGGAGCAAGCGGAGGTGGATGACCAGCATTGTGAACGAAGCCATACAAAGCGCGGAGAAGGAGAGAGGACTTCATAAATGCCCCTTCGTATCGCAGTAATAGCCATTTAATCACAGAGGAGGGTGGTGGGCTGTGGCACGAGCCCATCACGTGGCTCCATGCCTCGGTGGCTGGTGCCTGCTCCCGTCATATGCCACGTTGACCGCACTAACACCCCATCCGGTGAGACATCCACCATTCCATC
>ML794741.1:314202-330106 GCA_009831015.1 Picea engelmannii | reverse complement strand
AGGGCTTCTGTGGTGACAAACCTCCTTACGATTTCGTTGATAACTTGCCTCCTTGTCTGCGGGATAACCCTGACTTTACTGGTATTAAGCCACCTTATGAAACCCTCGGGGAATCATCAAACCCCCCTTCTGCTCAAAAGGTTTCTTCACCTTGTGACCAGTGTGGACTGTGGTTAGAGAGATACTAATTGGATGTCCCAAAATTGCAATCCGAAATTCATGATTTGGAAAACCAAGTGGCAAAGCTCACTGGTCAGCACGCAAAGGTGCAGCCCAATGAAAAGAATCAACGAACTACTGGGTCGATCCTGTTCAAAAATGTCGAGTCTGCTACTGCAATTGTCAATTCGAAATTGACATAGTTTCATCAACTGTAATGGTATAACTTTCCCTCTTTTATATGGCGTGATCATCAGTTCTGTTTACATGGTTGACTTGCTCTGTCATGCATAAGTTTTGATTATCGATTTCTGGATTGGTTGTGATTAGATTTAGTTTAATTGACCATAATTTGATTTGAATATGTTGTTATTTGATATCTTTTCTATTCTTTAAATACAAACGATATCTCTGTTCGATTTGATTATATCTTGAGTGATACGATGGACAAATTGGTTAACTATGTTCATTGTGTTTTCTATGTTGGGACCAATTCATATATCATTTGTTACATAATCAAATTTTGAATGGATAACTATAACAGCTGTTACGATGTGAGTTGTATTCCGATGATAACAAATCTATTATTCGATTGAGATTACAGATATGGATTGATTGTATAAAATCTTTTGATTTGTGTCTATAATTGATTTAGTTATATGCCTGGCTTGTTGACTCTATCAAAACCCTGTTTGTCGACTATGGAGTGATCTAACATGGAGACTGTTGAGTCGATATTTGTGGAGATGATCCGATTACTTTGGAAGCAATTCATACATCGTGCTTTTAATGGAATGATATCAATCTGCTGTTGTGATTATAATTAGTCAATTACAGTTACGAATTTACCTGTGAATTATTTGAAACACAGCGAATGAGAACTGTGGTTAGATTCTATGGATACAGTGATGCGTGAAATCGTAATGGATTTCTATATTAGAAATGATATGAATCTTATGCTTACCGATAATGATGGTTTGTATTTCATGCGATTTGGTTTGTCATTCGTTTCATTCATGGAACAACCCTGATAAGATGTGATACGATTTTATGCCGATTGGGAAAATAGAGCATCTCTACCCTGTCCCGATGGTATTTTGTTTGATTTGGTTGGATTTAATCATTAGTGATTTATTGATTATTATTAGATGATTGGATTCAATTTGATTGTATATTTGGTTATGTTTACTATCTTAGACCAGCTACAGAATCAAACGATTCTGTAGCTAAGTCTGTAAAAACAATTTTTATTTTTTTTTCAAGTAAAACATCCTTCTAACTTGGTTTTTGTGTTCTATTGCAGGGAAATTCGAATTTGCAATGGATATCATGGGAAGTTAGGGGATGATCTACAGATTTCACTTGCATTTTTAGTTACTTAGTTTAAGGGATTTTGGGATTATTCCCAGATTGTGTGAACTGTTTACTATTATTCACAAGGATGTTTTACCTTGTGAAAAACCTATATAAACCTATGATTTTGTAATAATCAACAATCCTTAGGGGGGGAGAACAAGGATATGGAATTCTGAATCAAACTGGAGTAGACTTGGTGTTTTGTCATAGCTTTCTCTTCTCAATATATCGATACTTTGTTCCATGTTTTGTATATCAGCTTGTTTATGGTTTGGTATTGCGTTAGCTATCTGAACCAAATTCAAATGATATAATCTATTATTGTTATCCATATCTTGTTTCTTCCTAAATCGATAAAGGACATAACAATTCTCAATTCATTTTAGTGAATGATAGCTTTGTCTTCTTCGTAATTTGAATTGTCATATATAAGCTTGTTGTATAATAGGTTTCCCCTTTTGCAGAAGTTTATAATCAGAAAATTGTTATGATATTCTTTTATGTTTTGTTTGTCCTGTAACATACTTCAAGAAGCAGCATAGTCGACCGTTTACGAAAGGCATACGGATCAACTGGTGTGAGTTTCCCTCCTCCAATCAGCTTAGAAGCAATCATACACAGGGCAGACTTGGAGCATTTCCAGGGCAATTAGTATCTAGTTTATTGCTTTTATTAAGTAGTTTAATATAGGTATAATTTTGATTTGTTTTAATTTAAGATTAGTTTACTTTTTATTCATAAATCATAAAATCAAAAAGGAGTTATCTTCGCTGTCTTGGGACAGCAAGCAAATTAGTTTCACAGGTTTATTCAAATCTGTAGATTGTATGTAATGTATATTTGTGAATGAACTGTAATTAAACTGATAATTAGATAGTTGATTTGAGTTATTATAAGAATAGTTAGTAGTTTGTAGATAGAATAGTTAGCGTAGTTTATAGTTTAGTATATTAGTTCCTTTAGTTGTTTTATTAGTTTCTAGTTTCCTCTAATTTAGTTTAATTTCTTTTATTTAGTTAGTTTGTTTGTTTTAGTTTGTTTTTGTTAGTTTCTAGTTTCCTTAGTTTAGATCTCTTAGCTCAGATCAACTTTTCTCTTTGGTTTTCTTAGGATACCTTAGAGCGGCCAACGGAGCCATTAAACTCGTCAGGGTGGTCCATTCCAAACGGCTTGATTTATTTAGACAACCCCGGACTGGTTCCACTCTCCCAGTTGATGGATGGACTGTTTCACCCGTCAACACAACTTCCCTTGTTTTAGTGATGGAAGAGGTCCACCACAAGGGAGTCTTCCCTGGTGACCTCGAGGGATCAAATTAGAAAGTATATTAGCCAAGCCTATTTCCCCCTCTCTTTATCACTGAAATATTGGTTTAGTTCAAGGCAGTAGAAGAGGTAGGAAGTTGTTTGAGTACCTATCGATAATACAAACACTTTACAACATATATATGATTATTTCAAAGTCCAAACATGCAATTAATACCTCTTTAATACACTAGAAAAGATAACTTGAAATGGTTGTTATAAATTTGTAGTAGTAAACAATGATATGATAGAAATAATTTATTTATAACAACAACAACAACAATTAGTTCTTAGAAATAAAAAAATTGACCATGAAAAATTAGCATGCATCTAGTAAAATTGTTGAAATTACTAAGACAACTAAGATGGGGGGTGAATCAATTGTTACTGTGCTTAAAAAATTTATGACTATTCAAATAATTTTTTTAATATCTTTCAAGTGACCATCAATATTATACAAGATATGAACAACATAAATAATGAACATCATTCACACATAAGATATACACAGAGACATATTTTCACGAGGAAACCCATAAAGGGAGAAAACCTCTTCTTCTTCTTCTTCGAATGATAGGCAGTATTTTAAGTTATGTACATCATCTATCTTTGAGAACCAACTCAATGTGAGGCTACTACCTCTGTTTTAAAAGCTCCAACTTGTTGACAGCACCAAATCTTTGTTTTCTCTAGCACCCACTAGAAGAAAGCACCAACTCCCTAAGTGCTTCAGAACCGACTGGATGGAAGCACCTACTTCCACTTATACAAGCACCAAATTTCATACAGAAAACTCTGTGGTTTCCTGAGCACCACTCTGCCACCCTGTTTTTCTAGACACAACTAGATGGATGATACAACTTCAAATATTCAAGAACCAACTTGAATATCAGAGGACCACAATCCTCTCTAGCACCACCCTACCCCACTAATTTTATATAAATGACTGAATAACCAATAATACATATATTTCAATTCTTTCCACTTCTTCATTGTTTTGCAATTCTTCTCTGCTACATTATTCTTCTACTCTGTTCATACTTGGTTTGACTTGTTGTCTCTTTCTATCTGTTCTTTCTCTGTCCTTCTCATGCTCTTTGATATGTGCACATTCTAATCTCTTCACCTTTTCTATTATGTTCATCTTATGTTCCTCATCTCTGAGTTTTCTTCACACTGCACATACTATAATTTTACGTTTCTACAATTCAACTCATTTTTCAGTCAGAACAATCAACCTTACACAGTCGTTGCATGTCAGTCTTATGCTCTCCTCCAAAATCAGTTACACATTGAGTCTCTAAGAAAAATGCCTCAGTAACTTAATCGAAAAATGTCCAAGAACTATGATTCAGTTCTGCTAACTAAATAATTAACTACGAGGTGAGACAATAGCCCTTTAACCAAATTCCAATTAACCAGCACTATTGGATTAAATCTGCAGGATCTTGCGTTTATCCCATATGCCCACTAGCTGTGACCATGGGCCTAATCAAGATGCACTTTGGTTTCTCATTTTGCGATTTTTTTTGCGAGTCGCATTGACTCTTCCAACTCTCAATCATGAAATGGAGGCTTGCAACGTGCAAGATCCTTCCTTCACGTACCCACGACGATGACCAAGCGCTTATCCATAAAGATATTTCATGATTCATGATTCATGGATTCTGCCGTGAATCTCCTTGAATCCTGGTACTCGAAATGGAGCTTAGCTACACTATCTCCTTACCCTCTCATGACCACCAGTGGTGACCACAGCCTATGCCAAAAGGTGTTTCGCAATTTCGCATTTCGACATTCTTGTGATGAAGGGTCTCAACACTCCAAGTTGCGATCCATGAAATGGATATTAGAAATTATCTCCTTCCCTTAATCCTTCGTCTATGTGACCATAATTTATGAACAAGGGCCAAGAATGAGAGTGTTTCATGATTTCACCTATCGATGTTTCTGCCGTGAGTTGCTTCCTTGAGTCCTCCAACTCTCGGTATCCAAAACTATGAAATGGAGCCAGATCAACAGTCCACACTCTCCCTTGATCAACGACTCAGATTGAACCGTAGTTTTTCATTTCATGATTTCAAAGGATAGAACTCCTCCTTCCTTTGACTTTCCAGTCAGTGAAAATCTGACCTCTCGCCACGTGTAGTCTGTATCCAATGGTCATGAATGTTTATCCCGATTTCACATATCGCAAGTTTGAGGAGTTAGAGAACCTCCTTATTTTGGATTTCCTGATTTGCGAAACTTCGAAACAGAGTTTTTGTTGTTCCCTAATCTTTTTCTATGTGTCCTTCTTGGATCAACGTTCCTCCTACTTTCGGGAATTTGTAATCCCACTTCATATTGTACTTAAAGATTGTGCTCCTTATTCTAGATCTGACGATGGTCAGTCTTCGCATTCAGATATGATCCCTAATATATGTTCTCCTCTTCTATGTGCTCCTCCTGTATTAATTCAAATCTGACGACCATCATAAATTTGGGATGGGTGATCCAACAATCATTGTTTCTCCTCCACCTGAGCTTATGCTTATGATCTTTCCATGCCATCATTGATGCGCTGCTAGTCTTGCCACTTTCTCTTGTTCATCATCATCGGGTTGAGCTTGCCATCAATGATAAGAAAATAATCTACCTTGTGTCCATAATAAATATGCCAACAATCTCCCCTTTTGGCATTCATGGAAACCTTGAAGACCCTAAACATTACTTTGCCTAGACATCCAACCATACCACTATAGCATCCTTACCATTACCACACTTTCTCCCCCTTTGACATCAATGTCAAAGAAGAAACACGCTCCTCCTGAGATGTTGTAGTACATATTCCCCCTGTCAACTATGATCAACTTAGAAATAAAATAGATATTCAATAAGTACTCCCCCTAACCAGGTGAATAGATTAGACAAAATAAGTTATAACCCCGAACTTCTGACGAAGATATCCAAAGGGGGTTGAAGCTAATGGTTTAGTAAAGATATCAACTATCTATTCTATGGAAGGAATATAATTCAACTGAACAACTCTGTCTGTAACTTGTTCTTTGAGAAGATGGTATTTTATTGGGATATGCTTAGTCTTGGAATGAAGAAAAGGATTCTTGGAGACATTAATGGCATTGGTGTTATCACAGTGAATTGTAATTGGATCAATATAATTTACCTTCAAATCTGCAGGAGTTTGGATCATCCATAAAATCTAAGTGCAGCAAGTGGTAGCAGCAATGTACTTTTCCTCTGTAGTTGATAAGGAAATAGATCCCTACTTCTTACTAATCCATGCTACCAATGAGTCACCTAGGAAGAATGAACCTCCACTAGTGCTTTTTCTCTCATCCACACAATTTGCCCAATCTGCATCTGAATAAGAAGTTAACTAAAAATTGTGATTTCTGGGATACCACAGACCATAATTCATTGTTCCCTTCAAGTATTTGAATATCCTTGTTACAACTACCAAATGACTTTGTTTAGGAGCAGACTGATAATGACCTACCATTCCAACAACTTGCATTATATCAGGACGAGATGATGTGATGTTGAAAAGACTACCTATGATTGAGCGACATGTCCTTTGATCAACATCAGGTGAAATATCATCTTTACTGAGCTTGCAACCAACCACCATAGGTGTACTAATAGGAGAAGAATCTTCCATTTGAAATTTCTTCAACATATCTTTCAAATATTTTTCTTGTGAGATAAATATTCCTGTAGAACTTTCATTTACTTGTAAACCAAGAAAGTATGACAGTTCTCCTATCATGGACATATCAAACTGTGTTTTCATAGAGTTAGCAAACCACTGGACAAAGGATTCATTAGTACATCCAAAATAAATATCAGCTACATACCAAAACAACTAGTAAATTATCACCTTCGGGCTTAATGTAGAGATTGTTGTCAACAATACCTTTCTTGAACCCTTTGTCTCATAAAAGTTTGTCCAGTCTATAATACCAAGCTTATGGTGCTTGTTTCAGTCCATATAAGTCCTTCTTCAGTTTGAAAACATAATCGAGATTATTTTTCAATGAGAATCCTTCAAGTTGCTCCATATATACTTCTTCCTCTAGATCTCCATTTAGAAATGTTGACTTAACATCCATCTGATACACATTAAAGTTATTATGACATGAATATGCAAGAAAAAATCGGATGGATTCCAATCTTTCCACTGGTGAAAAAGTTTCATAAAAATCCTGACCTTCAACTTGTGCATACCCTTTACAGACCAATCTGGCTTTATTCCTAACAAATTGTCCTTTTTCATTCATTTTATTCTTGAACAACCATTTGGAGCCTATTACATTCTTATCTTCAGGTCTAGGAACAAGCTGCCAAGTATTGTTCTTCTCAATCCGATCAAACTCTTCATTCATAGCTCTAATCCAATCATCATGTTGGTTGTCTTTATCAAAATTTTTAGGTTCAATCATAGATAAAAAGACAACATGAGATTGTTCTGAGTCTTTAATCAATTTCCTTCTTGTCTAAACTCCTTTATTTATATCTCCAATTATCTGAATTTTAGGATGATTCTTTCTAACAATTTTGACAGGTGGTTTTTTTTCTTTCTATTGATTTGTGTCAGCCTGAGTATTTGTATCTTCATCTGATTCAGATTCTTCCCTTTCTAATCCTTGGACCTATTCATCTTCATCTTCAACTATATCTTTTTTGCTTGGTTCAACACTACTTACATGTCTGACTGGGACTTCTTCATCAACCTTTATGTCGATACAATCAACCAATTTATGTAGCCTCTTATTGTAGCATCTCTATCCTTTATTGTTTGTAGCATAACCTAAGAATATACCTTCATCAACCCTGTCATCATATTTTCAAATATTTTCATCATTATTCTTGATATAACATTTACTCCCAAAGACTTTAAAATGCTTGATTGAAGAAGGTCTTCCAAACCATAGTTCAAAAGGACTCTTGTCACTGTGTGGCCTGAGATGAGCTTTGTTAAGAATGTGAACAACTATATGGATTTCTTCCACCCAATATGTTTGAGGTATATTCCTTTCATTCATCATTGATATTGCTATTTGTTGTACAGATCTATTCTGCCTCTCAACAACTCCATTTTGTTATGGAGTCCCTGGGATTGTGTACTCTCTTTTGATCCCATGTTTATCATAGAAATATTTGAAGTTCCATGAGATAAACTCTTCTCCTCTATCAGACCTTACTGCTTTCAACCTTTTTCCTGTTTGATTCTCAGTTAGATCTTTAAACACTTTGAATTTTTTAAATGCTTTAGATTGTTCCTTTAAAAAGGAAACCCATTTTAGTCTAGAATAATCATCAATAATCAACATAAAATAGTTTTATTTTCCTATACCTTCTTTCCTTGATGGTCCGCATAAATCCATATGTACTAACTGGAGAGAATTTTCTATTGAAGGGAATTTTTTATATTTTAACTATGTCTGAGTAAGCTTTCCTATCTAGCATGGTTTACAAACAAAATCATATGGATTTGATATCTTTGGAAGATCCTTTACTGCCCCATTGTTTCTAAGTTTGATTATATGATCAAAATTTAGATGTCCAAGTCTCCTATGCCATAGACAACTTTCATCATACTTTCTTAAATGTCATTCTTCTTTTTCTTCTTTTAACACATAGACATTGTTTTTTGTTCTTGTCCCTTTTGCAATCAACTGTCCTAAATTCAGAGACTTTATTTACAATCTTTAGAAGTAAAAAACACTTCACATCCTTAGTCATAGACTTGACTGACACTAAGCAGATTATGTTTCATACCATCTACAAATAACACATCTTGATATTTTCCTTTTCCATTACTCAGACATACAATTCCTTTACCTTTTATTTTTCCTGGTGCATCATTTCCAAAAGTTACGTTTGCTGATTTGTTTTCACTTAGAGTTAGAAACTTACTTTTGTCTCCAGTTATATGTTTGTAACATCCACTGTAAATATACCAAGGATTCTTTTGACTTTGGGTTGATAACATTAGTCCACACTTGTCATCTTCTTTCCTCTTCCAAACCTTGAAATTTTTAGCAGCAAGATTTAGATCTATCTTATAGTTCCTGAAGCGACAGTCTACAACTTTATGTCCATAATTATGGCAGTTGTAACATTCTAGTTCACTAAATAACAGATCATAACAACTGTTATGCTCATAACTGTTGTTATGTTTCACCCATGTCCTTCTCCCAGTCATCGCATGAATTAAAATCTGTGATTATTTGTTTCTTGGATGTCTCAATCTTTGTGGTGGCAGATAATTATTCTTTGAAAAAATTGATTGTTCATATCTAAATCTTAAAGAACAATTTATAGCTTTATGACCAAAGTTAGAACAGAAAAAAAATATCCATAGAAAAATCCTTTGTACCTGGTAAAATGTTGTCTTCTTTGAGTGGGTTGATTTCTTTCATGCTGATAGTTTCTCTGATCTACAGATTCGGTTCTGGTACTTTTTCTTTCATTCCTTTCTGGTGGCTTATTTTCTTTCTTTGTTTCTATAGAGTGGTTGTTTTCAATGATTGTAGATTTGACAAACTTGATGGGTTTTGTATTACTTGGATGATCACTACTTGATCCTTCTTCATATCCCAAGCCATCTTTCAACTTTGGATTCCTTTGTTGATTTAGAATGGAAGTTAATTCTTTTGAGGCTTTAATACTTGACAGATTTTGGTGATACAATGCCTTAAACTTCTCCATTTCTTTTTTGTTTTTTACTATCTCTTCTTCTAAGGCTTCACACCTTGCTTTCTTCTCTAATAATTGTTGTTTCAGAATGTCTTCTATTTTCTTTTCCTTTTCTAACTCTAATTTTAGTAAATCAAAGTCTTCATCAGGTTTTTTATCATTCATTTTAAATTGCATCAACCATTTTTGTTTTCTCTTATTACATCTGAGTCTCTCAATTTATTCCAAAGCACTGATTAATTCACCTTCCATATCCAACACAGCTTCTTCATCATCCATTTCACCTCCTGAATGTTCATCACCAAGATCTCCCATAGCCATAAGAATAAAATCATTCACTTTGTTTTCACAGGATGAATCACTATCTATGTCTTTTGAGGAGTTGTGATTGTTTTCACACAAACTTTTCTTTTTACTATATTTCTTAATTTTGTATTTCTTTTCATCATCAGAGTTCTGATCATTTTTTTGGTCAGGACACTTATATGCAAAATGACCTATCTTACCACAGTTAAAACATTTGAAAGGGAGCTTACCTTGATATTTTCCTAATCCTTTCTTTAACCTTCTCACAAACTTTTCCTCAATATCATCTAATTCTGAATCAGTATTCTTGTCTTCTTTAAAAGATGCTTCTCTAGTAATGGATTTATCTTTGCTAATTCTCATTTCATATGCAGTTAGAGTTCCTAGGAGTTGATCACTGGTCAGAGTTTTAAGATCATTTAGTTCTTCTATTACAGAGACTTTTGGATTAAATTTATGAAGCAGAGATCTTAAAATCTTCTGAACTAAAAATGATTCTTCAATTTTCTCACCAAGACCCTTCATGGCATTCACAAGCTCTTCAAATCTTAAAAAATACTTGTTGATTGTTTTGTATTCATTCATATTTAGTTGTTCAAACTTCAATCTATATGTTTGAAGTTTGGAATCGTTTACTTTCTCTTTTCCTTCATAACTGTTAATAAGTTTATCCCACATTTCTTTGGTAGTTTGAAGATGCATCACCTTTACAAACTCATCTTCTGTAAGTCCATTTAATATATAATTCATTCCCTTAGCATTAAAGATAAATTCTAACTTATCATCTTTGGAAGCTATCACAACATGCTTTATGTATCTGGTCTCTACTACATCCCAAACATCAACACCTAAATCCATTAGGTATGTTCTCATTCTAACCTTCCAGAAGGAAAAAAATGTTCCATCAAATAGAGGAGGCTTACTGGTTGAAGTCCCTTGATGAATTGTCATGTTTAAGCTTACAGATATACCTTTAAGTAAAAGGAACCTGCTCTGATACCAATTGTTGAAATTACTAAGACAACTGAGAGGGGGGTGAATCAGTTGTTACTGTTCTTAAACAATTTATGACTATTCAAATAATTTTTTTAATCTCTTTCAAGTTACCACCAATATTATACAAGATATGAACAACATAAATAATGAAAATTAGTCACACATAAGATATACATAGAGACATTTTTTCACGAGGAAACCCATAAAGGGAGAAAACCTCTTCTTCTTCTTCGAATGATAGGCAGTGTTTTAATTTCTGTACATCATCCATCTTTGAGCACCAACTCAACGTCAGGCTACTACCTCTGTTTTACAAGCTCCAACTTGTTGAGATCACCAGCTCTCTGTTTTCTCTAGCACCCACTAGAAGGAAGCACCAAATCCCAGAGTGTTCCAGCACCGACTTGATGGAAGCACCTACTTCCACTTATACAAGCACCAAATTACATACAAAAAACTATGTGTTTTCTTAGGCACAACTCTGCCACCCTATTTTTCTAGCCACAACTAGATGGAAGATACAACTTCCAATATTCAAGCACCAACTTGAATATCAAAGGACCATAGTCCTCCCTAGCACCACCCTACCCCGTGATTTTATATAAATGACTAAATAACCAACAATACAGATATATCAATTCTTATCGTTTCTTCACTGTTCTGCAATTCTTCTCTACTACACTATTCTTCTGCTCTGTTCATACTTGGTTTGAATTTATATCTCTTTCTATCTGTTCTTTCTATATCCTTCTCATTCTCTTTAATATGTGCACATTTTGATCTCTTCACCTTTTCTATTCTATTCAACTTTTGTTCCTCATCTCTGAGTTTTCTTCACACTGCGCATACTGTAATTTTACCTTTCTACAGTTCAACTCATTTTTCATTCAAAAAAACCAACCTTACACAGTCGTTGCATGTCAGTGTTATGCTCTCCTCCAAAATCAGTTACACCTCCAATCTCCAAGAAAAATACCTCAACAACTTAATCGCCAAACATCCAAGAGCTATGATTTAGTTCTGCTAACTAAATAATTAACTGTGAGGTGAGACAATAGCCCTTCGATCAAATTCCAATTAACCAACATCGTTGGATGAAATCCGCAGAATCTTTCATTTATCCCATATTCCCATTGGCGGTGACAACGATCCTAATCAAGAGGCACTTCGATTTCGTGTTTCACTATTTTTGTTGTGAGTCCCATTGAGTCTTCCAACTCTCAATCATGAAATGGAGCCTAGCTACGCTAGCTCCTTCCCCTCTCATGACCACTGGCAGTGACCATGGCCTATGCCAAAATCATTTCGCAATTTCTCATTTTGGCATTCCTATGATGAAGGGTCTCGACACTCCAAGTTGTGATCCCCAAAATGGAGCTTAGAAATTATCTCCTTCCCTTAAGCCTACGTCGATGTGACCACAATTTATGAGTAGGGGCTAAGCACGAGTGTGTTTCAAAATTTCGCATATCGATGTTTGTGTCGTGATTTACTTCCTTGACTCCTCCAACTCCCGGTATCTGAAACTCTGAAATGGAGCTAGATCAATGGTCCATGTTCTACCATGATCAATGACTCAGACTGAACCATGGTTTCACGTTTCACGATTTCAATGGATAGAGATCCTCCTTCCTTTGACTTTCCAATCAACGAAAATATGACCTCTCGCCACATGTATTCTGCATCCAATGGTCAGGAATGTTTATCATGATTTCGCATATCACAAGTTTGAGGAGTTAGAGAACCTCGTCCTTTTGGATTTCCTGATCTATGAAACTATGTAACAAATTTTTTTTCCTGCTCTGATATTTCACCACATTTCCTTCTTGGATCAACGATCCTCCCGCTTTCGGGACTTTGTAATCCCACTTCATATTGTACTTAAAGATCACGCTCCTTCTTCTAGATCCGACGATGGTCGGTCTTCACATTCAGATCTGACGCCTGATATTAGTTCTCCTCTTTTGCACGCTCCTCCTGTATTAATTCAGATCTGACGACCATCAAGAATTTGGGATGGGTGATCCAACGATCACTATTTCTCCTCATCCTAAGCTTACGCTTCTGATCTTTCCATGCCATCATTGATGGGCTCCTGGTATTGCCACTTTCTCTTGTTCGTCATCTTCGGTCTAATATTGCCATCAATGACAAACACATACTCTGCCTTATGTCCATAATAAATATGCCAACAAAAATATTATCCAATTGTTTAAGGAAATTTATTAATAAGCTAGACCACCTTTACAAGAGTGTATGCAACAAAAAAGTGTTTTCATATGGTTGTATAAAAACTTTATAATGACAACAAGAATATCAATGAGCTTGTGAATGTTAGTGTTAGTTAGGTTAGTAGAGATATTGAAATTTTAAAGGAGAGTGTTTTTTTAACCATTTCAAAAAGAGAGATACTTCTTAGATCAGTGCCTTCATTATGTTATGGAGTCTTATAACAAAAAATGTAACTAAGTTTGGAGATTGATTTTATTACAACCAGGAGGTAGGATTCAAACCCTAAGGTGTAAGAACATTTGGGCCTTATGCTTTGAATCTTGAGGAGAAGGATTTCTAGGGTGAAAGTACGTTTAGGCCCTAGAAATACTTCCTCCCTTCTTGTATATTTAATTAGGTTATGAATAAAAAGTCTAGGGATAAGATCCTAAAGTGATAACACTTTAGGGATTTAGAGTTCTAACCCTAGGAAGGACACTTTCATAAATTTTTGACAAAAAATACCTTGCGTGATTCGGATCTTGAGGGTTGAGATCTAGATGGCTTGAATGCTGAGAGAGGAAGATATTAGACATGCCAATGTTGCATGAAACAAAGTATGGACAAAAACATGTAAATTAAGTACTCGGGAGGTGAGGCTCAAAGAGGAGCCTCACCTCTAAAATTAATTACTAGTGAATCACTTAGAGCTAATTAATCTCATAATGAACAATACAAAATATGGGAGAAGCCAAAATGAGTAACTTGATATTATGAGAAGGCTTGTTAATCCTTTATATAACATTAACAAATGGTACATTGGACAAAGTAAAAAAGAACTCATTAAATGAGTCTCTATTATTAGTATAATAGATATAACTACCAAGCTAAGTAGTGGAAAATAAAATCCAATCCAATAATGGAAAGAGCTCATTAAATGAGTCTCTATTATTATAATAATAGATATAACTAGCTAACTAAGTAGTGGAAAATAAAACCAAATACAATAATGGAGAGGTGAGACTCTCTTTAACCCATATGGGAAACATGTTAGCCCAATTAATTAATGAAGAGGTGGGCATCTCCTTGATCCACATGGGAAATATATTAGCTTTATATATTTATAATTTTTTCATCCAAATTTATACCATATACCCCCTAAAATTCATATCATTCCTCCCACCTTAGAAAACGATGGTCCCCATAATTTCACCCATGCTAAAAAGAGAAACCCCATTACTGTACCATTATGATTACAATGTGAAAATACCCAGTGAAGAGAAGGGTTTTGTGTGGTTGACCCATAACCATGGGTTTGTTGTTAAACCATAACCTAGTTGACAATAGAATTGTACATGGGTAGAAAAATAGAGAAATTTTAATAAAATCCCAAAATTAAAAAAAAATAAAATGGAAAAATTGTGGCTTTGAGGGATGTGAAAATATTTCTACAAATCCATTCATAACTTCTGCTACAGGTGATGAAATCCAATTTTTTCAAAGATCCATTTGAGCTACTGAAGATATATTTCCATTGGTATATGGAACTTTTTCTTATGTGTCCCATGGAGGGAGAAAAACTAGGATGAATTTGAAGGGTGTGTGGCCACACTGGTTATAGACATGTGTTACTTCAAACAAATATATCTCATAAACCAAACAATGCAATGAAATTATGAGAAATACCCATTTGAGATATTGAATATATATTTTCATCCATATCGTTAAATCCTTCTGTAGTTTCCTGAGTAGGGAGAAGAATACCTTTGAAGATAGTGGTACATCCAACCTTCTTGGGTAAAACACATGTTGAGATTCAATTGATGATATATCTTACACCAGGAATCCAAATGATATTCTATGAAATACCCATTTGAGATATTGAAGATATATTTCCATACATATGTGTAATTACTTAGGTAGTTTCCTAAGAAGAGAGAAAAATCCAGCTGAATATGGTGGTACGTGCAGCCTCCTTGGGTCAAATACATGCTGAAATTCATTTGATGATATCTCTCAAACCAGGAAGCCAAATGAGATTCCATGAAATACCCATTTTATATATTGAAGAGATATTTACAATGATCTATGGTAGAGCCTATAAAATGTTTTTTATAGGTAGTAACACCTATTTGAAGTCAGATGAGTGTAGAGGGACACAAAAGACGCCAAGGGTTTGTAGAGAAACATGGTATGTTGTAGAGGTTGTGAAACCTCCATGGGAAGCATGGACACCCTCATTTTTTTTTTTTAAATGTTGAAGACCAATGGATGTATTGGATCAATGTATATATGTAGTGAATCCATGTATGGTTCTCCTTGTAATGGTCAACGAAGATCCAAGGGTTAAAAGAAGACCATGTAGTGTATGTGGACCAACTGTGATGCTTACATTGTATGGCCCGAAATATGGATTCCGATAGTACCAAAAGGAAGTTGGTGATTTTTGCAAATGTTTTAACCTGCAACATGCTTCAAACGCTTGTTCCGATGGAGAGCATACTGACTCTGATACCATTGATTGAGATATCGAGAGATGAGATCTATATGGCTTGAATGTTGAGAGAGGAGGAGATTATACATGCCAATATTTCATGAAAAGAGGTATGGAAAAAAAAAATTAAATGAAGTACTTGGGAGGTGAGGCTCAAAGAGGAGCCTCACGTCCAAAACTAATTACTAGTAAATCACTCATAACTAATCAATCTCATAATGAACAATAGAAAATGTTAAGCCCTAATATTGGCTCATTACCACTTAATTGGGGAATATTAGATTAGTAATGTTATTTTATTTATGTCAGCTTTAGGCCATTAGTTGTAATTTAGATTAGTAATTTTATTTTATTTATGTCGGCTTTAGGCCATTAA
>ML794741.1:268300-287085 GCA_009831015.1 Picea engelmannii | reverse complement strand
TCCTTATTTGGTATTTTCTCTAGTATCTAGCTCCCTTTGAAACCTTTCCATCCAAATTATCATATGTGGCATGTGGTACTCTTGGGAAGTAAGATAGGAGAATCAATCCAATAGAGCTCTAATAGAATCCCAAATTTAAACAAGCAAACTATAAATACTTTAACACATTTTTATCCTATCCCATACTCTCCATCCTTTCTATATAGTCTATAAACATATACATACAGTATACATACACACAGTATACATACACCCCCTCTTGTTCTAAACTTCATCCCAAAGTTTCACAGTATAAATGTTGAAATAAAGTGTATCACAATATAATAAGATTATCTATCAAACAAAAATGGAAACTGCTAGCACATATCATATGCGTCCTCCCAGGTCACTGAGTACAGACTATAGCTATCCCACTGGACCTTGACCTGCTCTACCATTCGACGCTATAGCTATTGAATGCAGTGATCCAAGATGCAGATCGGCTAAGCTGTGAGCGCCCCCTCATCTGACACCCGCCAGGTGCTCAAGTTAAAACATGTGTAGGATCACTAAACAAAATGTCTCAAACATAGACGTGAAATACATTGTGCATATGTCTCAAGGAATTAGGCAAGGATAGTCAATGAACCTAGGAGATAGTTTAGCCCCTTTTTCCAATTGGATCGAACTCTTATGTGGTTTCAATCGTAAGAATAATCAATTGTTAGATTGTAGCTATGGTCAAAACGACACTCATCGACATAACTCTTATGTTGATCCTGCACTTCTTGGATCCTTTGTCTTATAGCTTACATTTAAACTACCATTTCTTGGATCGCTTTCAGTCCCACCAGGACCCTGTCCTCAAGTCGATCCCAACTCAAAGGCGTCTGACACAGTCGCCCATAAATAAACTCGAAGTGTGCCATCTTAATGGTTCTTTGGTAACTATTATTGCAAGAGAATTACACCAATGGCAAGCATTCTTCCCAATGGTTTTGCTGGTCCATCACGTACATGCGGAACATGCCCTCTAAGGTCTGGTTCATTCGTTTGGTCTGCCCTTCAGTCTCCATGTGATACGCCATACTAAAGTTAAGTTGGGTTCCCAAGGCCTCTTGGAAACTCATCCAAAATTGTCCAGTAAACATCGATCCTCGATCGGATATAATCCTCTTAGGCATGCCATGTAGCCTCACAATCTCACCAATGAAATCTGTAGCTATGTCAGGTGCTTGATACGTCGCATGCACAGGAATAAAATGAGCACTCTTTGTCAGAGTGTCTACTACTACAAAAATCGTTTCATGTCTCCTTGCCGTCAATGGAAATACAGCAATAAAATCCATCAAAATAACCTCCCATTTCAATTCCGGAAGAGCACGTGGCTATAGTAATCCCGTCGGATGTCTATGTTCAACCTTCACTTGTTGACATTCTAGACATAGGGCCACATAGTTGACTATATCTGCCTTCATTCCCTTCCAAAAGAATAAGGGTTTAAGGTCTGCCCTCATCTTTGTGACTCTCGGGTGAGCCATGTAAACTACTCTATGATCCTTGCTTAGGATCAACATCCTCGACTCGTCATTCAATAGTACATAAATCCAATTTTTAAACCTCAATAAACCATCGCTATCAAATGAAAATCCTTGAAATCTTTTTACCATCATTGTGTTTTGTCCGCTAAAACCCTCGACCTCTTTGTACCAGTCTTCATCATGTTGTAAAGTTAGAATATTTTCATGTAGATTTGTCAGAAGAGGAAGCACCGAAAAGATGCATTGTATCTGAATCAATGCATATGCAACTCGGTTCACAGTTCCTTTTATGTAAGTAATCTTGAAGTCATACTCACTAAGAAATTTTGACCAACATCATTGTTGCACATTCAGGTCACTTTGCGTAAAGATGTGTTGTAGTTCATAGTGGTCCGTTTTTAGTTCAAAATTTCATCCAAAAAGGTAGTGTCTCCAAACCTTCAAGGGATAAATGATGGCTAACAACTCCAAGTTGTGCATCGCATAGTTCTCCTCATGCCTTCTCAGTTTACTCGAGATGTAAGCGATCACTTGTCCATTTTGAATCATGACTCTGCCTAAGCCTTCCTTGGATGCGTCAGTGGATACCAAGAATTATGTGTCCATGTCAGAGACCTTTAGTATCAGTGTTGTTGTCAACAACTCCTTGAGCCTCTGAAATGTTTCCATGCATTTCTCGGTCCAAACAAGCTTCTTGTTCTTCTTCTCCAATTCCGTGATCAAATTTTCTATCTTCGAAAATCCCTCAATGAACCGTTGATAGTATCCAACTAAACCGATGAAGCTATGCACTTCTGGGACATTCGTCGACGTAGGCCATTCCATAATAGCCTCGACCTTGGCTAGATCCACGACGATGCGTTCGCCAAAGATGACATGCCCTAAGTAGTGAATCTTCAATTGATAAAATGAGATTTTGGACAACTTCCCATAGAATTTGTGCTCTCATAGACACTGTAGTACCAAGCACAATTTCTTGTAATGCTCCTCCATCATCCAAGAGTAAATCAAAATATCGTCAATGAATACTTGGATGAACTTGTCCAAGTACTTGCAGAACACCCCGTTCATCAAACTCATAAATATCCCTAGGGCGTTTGTCAGTCCAAATGGTAAAACTGTAAGCTTGTAATGTCCAAACCTCATCTTAAAGGTGGTTTTAGGGACATCATCCTCCTTGATCCATAACTGGTGATACCTTGATCGTAAATCGATATTTGAGAACACCATCGCATTCTTCATTTGATCGAACAGATCATCAATCCTCGACAATAGATTCTGATTCTTGATCATGGCCTTATTCAATTGACGGTAGTGAATGCAGAGCCTCCATGACCCATCCTTCTTTCATATGAAAATAACAAGCACACCCCATGGTGACACACTTGGACGTATTAGTCCCAGGTCCAACAATTCTTTCAGTTGCATTCTCAACTCCTGTAACTACGGGGTCAACATTCGATAGGGCATTCTAGCTATCGGTTTAGTTCTTAGTTTTAGGTCTATAGTAAAATCCAATTCCCTCTCTGGAGGCATCCCAGGTAAATCCTCCGAAAATACGTCCGCAATGTCTCTCACCACCAGGAGGTGTTCTAAACCTTCTACTATTCCCTTCTCATTTAACACAAGGATTGCATAAATCTTGCACCCCTTGAGCATGCTCTTTCGTAGCATCAAGGAAGAGATGAACCTCGGGGAAACTCCCTGGTTCTGTCCTACAATCACACGTCTTTTTCCCTCGTCATCGACCAATCTCAACCGTTTTGTATTACAATTGATTATCGCCTCATGTGATTCCAACCAGTCCATACCAATCAAGACATCATAAGATCCTAAGATTGTGACATACAGGTTAGCCCTTGTGACAAACTCTCCCAGGTTAACGATACAACCCATAACCTTTCCTCCAACATCTTGTTTGGCTCCTGAAGCCATATCTATGAAGATAAAATCATCCTTTTCTATTTCCTTTACCTTAATCCTTTTTAGCATTGCACCTAAAATGAAACTCTCTATAGCACCAGGATATATCAAAATACTAAGGGTCTGGTCAGCGAAGGTACTCGACATCTCGAGCACAATCAACTAGTTCTCTTCCTAGCAGTTATTCACTGCTGCATAAATCCGATGGGCCTTCCCCATATTTCCCACGGTAGTGGGTCCAGCTGATCCAGATGCTCTAGTCCTCTCCACCGTGCAGTCGCGCTGGTAGTGTGGCTCCCCACACTTCCAACACCCCTTCTTCGGTGTAGTACTCCTGGTGCCCGAAGTAGAAGATGAATTCTAACAATAAGGCCAAACTTGAACTTCTTGACCTTAAGTTTCTGGGTAACTTGGTGCAGAGCATATCGAAGAAGCTCCAAAACGGGCCTCGTACTCGGGCATCGTATGGCTACCTTGTTGCAAGGCGTCGAACTCGTTGAGATGACACTCAACAAATTCCTTAGAAACATACCTCTCCTGGAACCGTCCATTGAACATTTCCCATGACACATCATCGACGACCATGTTCAAAAGGAGCAGAAGCGTCTTCCACCATAAAAGAGAGATCCCTTTCATTTGAAATACCACCATGTGGACCTTCATGTTGGAGGTCGTAAACGTGAAGTGTGAATCACACGCCTTTCTCTACAACTATGATTCGACGAACCCACCATCTGTGACACTCGTGGACGCTAGAAATCATCTCTCTCGAGTTCTCAGAGGATGCTAACGGTACTAGCTATTGCATGTTGTGAACCCTCAGGGGCACCCTCTAAATGCGATCTCCACAAGGACACGTTAAGGTTTTTACTCAACCCAAGGGTTAATACTCACGGGTTTACTGTACTGGAAAGGCTGGCAATCCACAATCGCAAGGTTGAACTCGCTCTGATACCATAAGTAACGTCCCCATGTTTTAGTGCCAAATAAAAATGATGTACTAAGGTGCACTTAAGTAACATTCCAAGTTTTAGTGCCAAATAACAATGATGTACAAAGGTGCACACCATATTTTTTTATTTTTTTTAAAGGAATATAAATATTTATCAATCCATTATGCTAATTATGAATTCCTTAACTTAGTAAAGAATAAATAATTAATTAATTAATGAAAACAAAACCCTTATGATATTACTAAAGGGTGAAATATATATAGTAAAATATATTAATGTGAGAAGACCCTTAAGATATTTCTAAAAGATGAAATATACAATAGTATATATTAATGTGAGAAGACCCTTATGTTATGCTTATAAAGTGGAAATATAATTTAATATATCTTTATTCCATTTGTCCATTAAGTACTCCTCAATTGTAGTGATGATTAAATGGTAATCGTAAAAGTCGGGAAGGTCCTTCATGGTAATAACTAATGGATTTCCAACAGCTTGTATTACTTGCACTCTTACCATAGTATACTAAGGAAACTATCACTTGGCAAAGGAGTATTAATATAGTTGTAAATAAGTCAAGACTTGGTTAATGAAATTCCACAACAAGAATCCTCCAAAGTATATAAATCGATAAGAAACCTTTGTGGGGGTAAGTATTTGACACCTGCCAAGAAGCTCCTGGGTTCAATTGACACCTAGATCCCACTACCATTAAATTAATAACTTAGACGATACTCCAAATTCACTACGTGACCATAAACGTTCAAGGATGAATTAAATTTTAGGAATCTCTTAATCAATATTGGAATTTATTTTCTCCATGCGCAATTTACTGTACAATACAAAACGCGGAGTTATAATTTATCCAATAATAAAACACAGGGTTAGAATTTATCCTTCAATACAAACACAGAGTTAAATAATCTCATAAAGACGCAAGGTGAACCATCATACAAGGACAAACATGAGAGGTAGATGACTGATAGGAACATCCTTCACTCACCATCCTCACACAGAAAAGCAGGGCATTGAGATCCATAGGTCTATTAGCGCCGAAGCAACGAACGTAGATCAGGTTCCTAGCTGATTTCTTAGGTGATGATTGATGAGTTGGGGACGAAGAAAAAAAAAACAATAGGTTCACAATCAACACCACAGGGTGGTCATGACATGCGGGGAATAATGGCCATGGGAAAATCAATCACTCAATCCATCTAGGCTATAAAAAAAATCCAGCCGTCAATCTAGACAATCAGTTTACCAACCCAAATAAACGTGCATCTCCAAATCATAATTCCTACAACAATCTACCATACAAAAATGAAGAATGCGTACCATTTCCTGATCGCCCCTACGAGTTGATGTCCCATGCGCTCCATGCAACTCCTACTTGTTGATCGACGAGACTTCACTGGTACCTCCCACCCAATGCTAGGGGTACTCTCCTTCCCCCTTAGCCTCCCGATCCGCAAAGGGGCCACATACACTAACCAGAGAATCTGCTAGCTCCTAGGTCACCTCCCAAGGCCAAGATACCACTCCTCACTGAGCTGGGTATCACAACTCCCACAAGCTAAGTCAGTCAAGTAGAGATTTCTGCAGTGTAACATTACGCAAATAGAAGAGACCTTTCATCCTTCTCCTACCTCCATTATATATAATTTCCAAGTCCTTTATGTTCCCAAAATCCCATTTAATTTAATGTTTAATAAATTAAATCCTAAAAATCCTCCTCGTACAAGTGTCACCCATCCCCTTCATTGCTCCATAAATCAATTTCTTTAATTAATTAATTACCCCTATTTCCCTCACCCACCTAGAGTCACTCCTAGAATCACTCCTAGGTGTCTCCAAAATCCCTTATAGATTTTATTGACTTTCCCCATTATTAATTTGGTAGTTCAGTTTAAAATTAGAAAGCTCTTAAATACTAGATACCCTTACTAAGTTTGAATTTATGCTTTTCCCCTAGTGTTTCCCTTTTCTTTTCATGCTTCCCTCTTCTCCTAGTTTCCTAAATATTTTAGATTTTCCTCTTTACCCTTTTCATTTAGGACTCAAATTGGCAGGTGTAGAAATTAACCACCTTTTTTCTTTTTCCCTTTTTAGTTAATAATCTTAAATTATCATAAAAAAATAAAACAATTATTCCCCTTTTTTCAAAATTTTACCCTAACAGATTTGTATGAATTATTTAAATTGCTTACCCCCTTATTGTTACAAGACTTAACGAGGAGTATAATTATTATTTACATTGTCTTTATTTTTTTTAAAAAAGATAAACACAATTTTACCATTAGCATAATTTAGACTTAGACCTTAAATTTTTGTGTTGGGCTACGTTTTATGAGGGAATTTGTTTTTTTTTTTTTAATTCTTAACACGTTATTCATCCTAAGTCCATCTAGGTTCATTCATTCATTATTAACAATGCGACGTGCCCTTCAGGACGCAATAGGTTCTCCAAGGGTGCCACTCACCTCAATGTTCCCTCTCGCGACATGCCCTTCAAGACGCACTACATGCTCCAAGGGTGCCACTCTTCTCTTTCCATTTTTCTTGCGAGACATGCCCTTCAGGATGCACCATGTGCTCCAAGGGTTCCACTCGCATCTTGACTGACTTGGTAGACATAAAAAAACCCTGGAGTTAATACTCTATTAGGTGAACTTGTGGGAGACTAAGGTCCTCTAAGGAATAAGGCCCCTGCCTTATTGCGCGCCCCTTAGAATCATCTTGAGTGACTATTGCAGTCTTCCCTCATGGCATTGTGGGTCCTCTCGAACTAGGTAAACGTTAACCTACAGTTCGAGCCATGACAAGAGTGCTAGTAGGTTGTGGCAGGGATACTATCCACACCTCTCCCTCAACATCTTTGGTAGTCATGCGTGACCCCTCTACTCCACATGTGATTCTAGTCAGCAAGCTATCGTTAGCCTACATTATCAACGAATCATGTTATAAATATATCCATAATCATATCATCTAATTATATGCACTAATATCAAAATAAAACAATCAAACCCCAACAGTACACTCCCTGACTCGATCCAGAGTCCAAGGGGTTTCATCTATGCCTCTGCATCGTCGAGGTACAAAATCCTCCAAACTCAGTAAAACTGAATCAATAGCACCTGTCTATGTTAATGCAGTAAAACAATAGGTCACCAACCCATAATGCCTCATAATCAAAATCAATGTTTTAATAGCATAAAATCCAGATCACTTGCGAGCAAGTGTCCTTAAAGAATAAGTTCACTCAGTGCGCAAGAGCGGGATGTTACACGCTCCATCCTTTCTATATAGTCTATAAACATATGCATTGTTGCAAGGGTATGATTAATGCCCAAAATTTTCATCTCAAATAAGAGATTTCCTTTTTTACTAAAATAAATTTTACTTTTTTCTTATGATTAGTTGCATGTCTGTCTTCCTTCATTATAATAATAAGCTGACCTATCTAATTTTCAAGAATGCGTTAGCATCTCTTTGAAGAGTTTTTGAGACTCTTCCCTTAGTTGTAATATACCACACGTAGAAAGGAACGATTTGCATAAATTTAATGTGGCATCATAATTGAGAATTCTCATTTCACTCATAGTGACAAAAGATTTTTTAATCCCAACTTCTAAGATACATGTTGCACATCATGATTAAGACGTTCTAAGTATTATTATTGGGAGAAAATCTAGTTTCTTGCATGCCTTGATATATACTTCAATTACACAAGAATATTGATTGTATATGTTGTTAGAGATACAATACCACCTCTCTACATCTAATGAAATTCAACCATGGCTTGCTCATACCGACCATTTTTTTCATATGCATATATTGGTGTATCTTGGGCTTTCCCATTGAGTTGGAAATTTAAGAAGTGAAGTTTCCCAAATACACCTTCTACTCTTTTCCACATCTTTTTCTCTCTGTAAGCCTCAATCAAAGAAATATAAATGGATAATTGTTGTAATATAACATAAAACCACTCTTGAAAATCAAGCCAACCAACTAATACATTGTCTCGGGAAATCCCATCTTACAACATCTCATGGCTACAAATCTTTAAGAATTAAAGGTAGGTTGCACACCATAAAATTGCAAATCTGAGCAAAGTTGTGAAGTTTTAGCAAAAATCTCATCCTTCCATGAATCAACCAGCATAGTTATTAATTCCATAATAGTGATGGATAATGTCCTTAGTTGAGAGATGTTGAAAAAGGTGCATCTCAATATATTAATTGAAAAATAGTTCAAAAAAAAATGGCAAGCAAGGTTTCATGATCAAGAGAGTAACCATAGGCAACAACTCTTTTAATCATTCGTGCAATATATTATGCATCAGTTTCACCTTTTTTTTTGTATGTAGAACATTGATTCTCTTATAATGTATACGCACCATCTTCATATTGTTTGCATATGAAGAACCAATTATTTTTAGTTTATGTATGCCCCAGTGCATTTAAGACAGTGTGCACTATGGTGCTTTTATAATTAGGATGTACGAGTACCTGTATTACCATGTGCACCGAAGGGTAGTGAAATTTTGAATATTGGAGGTGACATGTCAATGCCATTATTTTTACTAAGCATCAGTGTGTATATTATACTTAAATCCCTGGTGCATATATAATATATATTTAGATCCCTGGTGCATATACTAAAAATAAATCACCAGTGTGTACATTATATTTAGAGCCTCGATGTGTATTTTAAAAATGGGCAATGTAAATTTTTGAAATAATAAATATTATTGTATGTTGTTAGGGACTGTTATACATTATTTTGGTCACCCTAGTGATGATTTCACAAATATGTGTTCAGGCTCCCAACATGACCATTTCCTAAGAAAAGAAACTTCTTTCCTCCTCTATAAGGCTTCTTTTTGGAAAGGGTACGTAGGCTACACATATTAGACAGTGCGTAAATATATCATTTCCATAGGCTTCTCTATAGCTGGCCCTTGTGATTTCTGCGGGCTGCTATATAGGTAGGGTGCGGTGGCATTCCAAAGGTAAAAGAGGAAAGAGGTTTCACGAAGTTTCTAGAAGGGGAATGTTCTAGAATGTGAGGTGGAATCTGTATGGTTTCGATCCTACTCATTTCTATGATTTGGTGGGATCATCCTCATCCATTTAACCCCTTCACCTTATCCTATATAATCATGGGATTCTCATGGAAAAGGTTAAGCAATTAAGCAGAGAATTGATGAAAGAATAGGTTGAAGATTGTGTGAAGAATCTTGTTTCTAGCGATGCTTGAGGCCACCATTTTCCCATCAAGTTTTTGTGGATTATCTTCATGAAAATTTCAGAAAAAGTGTATGTGTGTGTTGGAACAAAGGAAAAATTTTCATTAATATAATACGGTGGCACGTCTCTTTCCCATAAAATGATTAGTATTTTATTGCATGATTCCTTGATCACATGTTTAGGTTATCATTGAATTCTACTATTGTTTCTTTCACATTGGTTGGTTTGTGTTATTGCAGATCTGATTCCACAAGAGCACTAGAGTGAAGAAGAGACAACAAAGATATAAGGAAGTGATTAATAATGTATGTTATCTATTCCTCCTTTGGTAGTAAACTCAATGATTACAACTTAGGGAGAGCATCTTGTTTTTTATCGTTTTGTTCTAGATCCAAGTGGATCTAGGGGGATTAGTTCATGTCTGCATCTACCAATTTACCCAATAAAAAAATTGGCGACTCTGCCGGGGAAAACAACTTGATTGTTTTTTTTTGTTGGCCATTTTGTTTTGACCTATTCTTTTTGCTTGAAATCAGTCTCTGAGTCTATGGGAGATCCATTTAGACTCCCTGGGTTTGAAAATCCACTTGGATTCTTTGCCCTTTTCTCCAAATTTATTGATTTTTCAAACACTTATGCACTACACTTTATATATAGCTTGCAGAAACCTTTTATTTCCTCACCCTGCTAGTTTATTTAAGTGCAGGATTTTTGCACCCTGTCCATTTTTGGCCTGCAAAAACCATTCATTTCCGCACTATGTTATACTGCCAGCCTGCGGCGGTGATTGAGAAATTTTTTGGGTTCAGTTTTGGCCTCTGTTGTTATCCAGTTTTGCTTTAGTCAGCCGGAAAAGGATTTTTAATCTCAGTTCTTGAATTTTTCTGACTGTTTAAGCTTTCTCTTGATTGGTGTCAGAGATCGAACACCTCTCTTTTGATCTTTTCCAATTTTTGTTTTTGATTTTTACCGACAAGGTTATAATCTCTGGATTTGTGTCTGAGTGCTTGTTTGATTAAAAATCTTCGATTGGATTTGAATTTTTCGGTTGGTTACACATTCTAGATTGATTGATGATCATAAGACCATTTTTTATTCACATTTGAAGATACATTTTCTTGTCATTTTTATTTTTATCTCCATTGAAAGATCGATTTGGGTTCTTGTTGAGTGTTTTATTTTCATTGATTTCTTATCCTTTCTTAGTTCCATCCCTGTTTTGGTTTTTTGAAAGGAAAAAATTAAAGTCTTTCAGTCTTTTAGGTAATCATTTACATGGAAAATATTGGCATTTAAAAAATTGAAAGAGAACGAATAGTGAAATTATATGGTCGATGATTGTTTGGTACTACATTCAAAGAAAAGGAATTGTATATCATAGTTTGCATCAATCATTTCTATTTGCACAATCATTTCTATTTTCATCAATCATTTCTATTTGCACATTATTGGGTCGAAGTCTTACATGACATTGGTTTCATTCCCGTCTACCTCTTGAGTAACAACGACGTCTTAAAAATATTGCAAAATTTAAAACTCAAGTAGTAACTTTTATTTTCTAGGGCTCTTTTACACCAATATTAGCTAGGCTAGATCTTTGGAATAGGTAGTGAGACACACTCTCCAAAGCACAAAACACACAATAGTATCTTGTGATAGGGAGTGTTCAAATCCATTTGCAAAATTTTGTCTTGGGAAGCCCTTCTCAGACAAGGTTCAAACCTGAGGTCACATTGAGATTGGCAGAGTTACTCACCCTGCTTTGTTGGTCTCAGTGTAGAGATTGCATGTATTATGGGGGTCCCTTGAAGTTGTACCCACAATGATGAGTGGAAGCCTCTCAAGTTGATTTCAGGCTCGATACCTTGCACTTGTGTGTGGATCAGATTGTCGACTATTTCCCCAGGCATCACTGTTTTTTGTGGTAACTTTAGTAGCCTATCTTCTTAGGGTCTTACACAGGGTGACTATGAAGGGGAAAGTCTTCATGGTACCTAGAATCGATGTTGGCCAGACTCACTCAGAGTCCTTGGAGGGTATACCCACGATTATGTGTGGGAGCTTGAACCAGGGTGTAAGTCCGTTAAGCAGGTCGTCAATGCAACTTTTCCACCCTAGCCCAGACCCTTCTCATCTTGGTCTCATGATGTTGGATTTCATCACCATCTAGTGATTTTGAAATTAGAAGGTTTTGTTTGTCTGGTTTGGAGTCTAGATTTTATTAGCGAGTGTTGTTTGTTATCATAGTTGGCCATAGATGTTTTTTGCAAAGTTTTTGGTTCGAGCAATATTGACCCTCTACACCATTCACATAGAATCAAAGGCCTACCTCTAAAAGATTTAGAAAGTTCTCGACCCTTGCCTACTAATCCACCAAAGGTCTCTCCTCAACAGAGTGAGGTCCAAGACACTTCCACTCCATGAGTGGAAAGAACCGACTCTTTGGACAATTTCTGAATTTCTTCCTCTCTAGAGTCTTTTCAACTTCCTCACGATTCTAAGAGACATATTCTTCAACTAAATTCATTTGGAGATATTGGTGTTCACACTTCTAGACTACCAAACGGACCTTTCACAGGTCCTTAAGGTCAAGATCCATTTTGGACTACTAACATATCTAGATTGGATCTTTTCGAAGATGAGTCAAGTGCTGATATACTCGTCATACCCGAGTCACATGAAACATCTATTGGGGATGCGATACCCCTAGATCATTCTCCCATTACAACTTCCTATATGTTCGCTAGTTTATACATCCCTTCAGTTGGTCCTAACTCGACCATCCCCCTTCAGATGGCCCACTTTACAATGGTCCCAAACGCTACGACTATTCCCACCAGGACTACAATGGCTAGCCAAGCTCCCATTGGCACACCTCTTTCACCTAGGCCTTCACCTTCACTTCCTCCTAGGTATAATGCATTGAATTCTTCTATCCCTATCCCTACTTAGGTTCCATCCAGAGCATATGGATATTTTTCTCCTTCTGGGCACAACCTTGTTGCTGGTTTCATTCCGACACTTCCCCAGCCTCCTTCCGGAGGGTCTTATCCACCTTTCACCGGAGGATCCGGCCCTAGTTGTATTACTCAATCTTTCACACCTAATTATCAGATTCCTTTTGGTGGAAAATTCAACCCTGGGGGCCAATTGCAACCCCCATTTAGAGGTCAAACCCCAATTAGGACACAACCTCCGGTTGGAGGACAACCCCCACCCACACCACCCTATGTACATAACATACCGACAACTTTGGCTTAGTATTGGAATTTTCTTCCCCAAGGTAATACTCAATCGACTAGGGGGCAACAACCTCAAGTCATCTCTTTCATACCCCCTAGTACGGGCCAACCATACCTTGGGACTTCTAATCCCTTTTGGGGTCCAAACATTCAATCTAGCTTCCCTTTCCAAGGTAACATCCCTAATCAGTACAACCCCATGGGATACCTACCTCCACACCAACAACCGAATCTACCAGGATCTTTGCATCATATGAAAAATGCTTACAATCCTACTGGTTTATCGATGGGACTTCCTCCCCAAAGTCACCAGTACCCTCATGTGAATAGACAGTTACCTTTCTTGGCCACTTTGGACCTACTTGTTTACAGGCGAAACAGTCCGTCCGTCAACTGGGAGAGTGGAACCGGTCTGGGGTTGTCTAAATAACCCAAGCCATTTGGAATGGACCACCCTGATGAGTTTAACGGCTCTGTTGGCCGCTCTAAGGTCTTCTATGTAAACCAAAGAGAGAACTGATCTGAGCTAAGTAATCTAAACAAACTAACTAAACTAAATAAACAAAAGAAACAAACCAACTAAACTAAATAAAACTAATAAAACAAATTAAACTAATTAAAACAAGCTAAACTAACTATTACACTAATATAATTAAAGCAAACTACTAAATAAACTAAAACTAAATATAACTAACTATTCTATTATACCATCTACTAATTACTATTTTAATAACTCAAATCAACTATCTAATTATCAGCTGCAATATCACTTATTCACAAATGTACACTATAAACACTCTACAAATTTGATAAAAACCTGCAAAACGCAATTGATTACTGCCCTACGACAGCAAGATATGTTTTTTGATTTTTTATATTTTATGAAAAGAAATAAAAATTACTGAAATTAAACAATCTAATATATTTTACTGAAATTAAACAATATAATATAAATATAATTAAGATTATATCTAAATTAAACTACTTAATGAAAGCAGTAAACAACTAACTAATTGACCTGGAAACGCTCCAAGTATGCCCTGTGTATGCTGACTTCTAAGCTGATCGGAGGAAGAAATTCGCACCGGTTAGTCCTTAAGCTTCTCGAAAACGATTGGATGTGCTGCTTCTT
The DNA here is from genome assembly GCA_009831015.1 of Picea engelmannii. Classification (NCBI taxonomy): domain Eukaryota; kingdom Viridiplantae; phylum Streptophyta; class Pinopsida; order Pinales; family Pinaceae; genus Picea; species Picea engelmannii. Next base: position 273,066 of record ML794741.1, on the reverse strand, counting down.
GAAGTGTGTTATAGGACAAACAAGACATAAAAATATCATAACAATTATAAGATATATAAATCTCTGCAAAAGGGAAACCTGTTATGCAAAAATCTATATTATTTAATTCAACTCATGAAGAAGATAAACCTGTCATTCACAAACTGAACTAACAATTGTTATGTATTTTTATACAATTTGGAAGAGACAAGATATGGATAACAGTAATAAAAAATATATCATTTGCATTTGATTTAGATAGCTAAAGTAATCATAAATCATAGACAAAGTGATATACAAAACATGAAACAAAATGTTGATATATTGAGAAGCTAAAGCTGTGACAAACATCAATTTTGCTCCAGTCTGTATCAGAACTCCATATCCTTGTTCTCCCACGAATGAGGATGATCATTATTACAAAAATCATAAGTATATATAGGTTTCTTCACAAGGTAAAACTTCCTTGTGGATAATATCAAATAGTTTTACATAATTTGGAAAAATCCCAAAATCAACTAAACTAAGAAAATAAAATGCAAGTGAAATTTGTAAAACATCCCCTAACTGCTCATCATATCTAATGCCAATTCAAATTTACCTGCAATAGAACACAAATATACAATTAGAAAGATATTTCATCAAGAAGACAATAAAAAATTGATTCCACAAACTTAGCTACAGAAGCTTCTGATTCTGTAGCTAGTCAAAAATAACAAATAGGACCAGATATCAATCAAATAAAATCAAATCCAATCATTTTTTAATAATCATCAAAAATGAATTACTAGTGATTCAATTGAAATTATCATTCAAATTAAACAATATCAAATTGAATGCAATCAAAACAGAGTAAAGAATGCTCTATTTTCAGTTACCAAAAAACATGGTCAAACCTTGATAGGCCTGTTTCGTATCAAACGATAATTAACCAGTGGATCAAATTGTATGAGATACGATGTAACCGTAATCAATGAAACCATAATCAAACAAAATCATAATCATACAAGATATGATTTGCCACAACCTAATTATAATCGATGCCATTGAACACAAAATAGATTTGTTACAGCTATAACAATATACATAAAGTTCATGTCGTTTTAATCAACAGTAAGGACAGGCAGGCTGTAGTGATTATGCATAAGATTCATTTTGTTGTGATCAAATACCGATATGGCAGGCTGTTGCGATATATTTAAAATGAAACATGCGTAACAGTATTGACCAAAAATCGCCATGGATTTTGATTGCTGGGTGTTACATAGTCAAAATTCAATCAGCATTGATAACCATAAGCTGGGAAACAATCAAATAAAATCGAGTTAGAGTCAAATATAGAACAACTCGTCGTCCTGGGCATGATCATTTCCGTTTTACAAATCCATTGGTAACTGAATATCCACTGTCATTTTCATTCAAAAGAGAACAGGGTCGACGGGCCACAATGAACTGACTGGCTGGGACTTGCATGATTATTACGATTTGTATCTATGTAAAACACAACCCTTTTTAAACATAATCCAAACCATATCCGAGCTGGTCAAAGTCATATGTAAATAAAACTGTAACAGATAACCATCGTTTAAGTGCATCATAACCAATTTGGATCGCAATATAGATTGTGTTCCAAAATTTGAAAAGCAAAACAACCTGTCTATAATAGATGCAACAGAACATTCAATCGCAATCGATTTAAAACAATCAAATCCACATTATAATTAATAGAATCAAAACCAAATCTAATTAAAACTTTAATGATAACAAAATTTGATTTACCAAAATGAAATTATATACAACAATGCATGCTTGTGTGACAGAGCAGGTCAAAGATGTACAGAGTTTATGAATATGTCATATAAATGGGTGAAAGTTATACCAGCGAGGATGCTGAGGCTATGCCAATTTCGAATTGACAACTGCCGTAGCCGACTCGACATTCTTAAATAGGATTGACCCTATTGTTCGCTGCTTCTTGTCAGTGGGTTGCAGCTTGGCATTCTGGCTGGTGAGCTTTGCCACTTGATCTTCTAGAGCATGGATTCTAGATTGCAACATAGGCACATGTAGGTGGTATCTTTCCAACCATAAACCACACTGATCGCATGGTGGAACAGCTGGTTGAGAAGAAGAGGGTTTTGATGAATCACCGAGGGTTCCACGAGGTATTTCAATGCCAGGAAAATTGGGATCATCCCGCAAACAAGGTGGTAGGTTTTTGACAAAGTCATATGGAGGTTTGTCACACAGACCTTTTGAGTAGGGATACTCATCTGCGAGAAAATGTTCAATCTCCAAGTTAGACTCTTCGCTAACCATGATAGGCTCGGGGTTAGCAGAGGGTTTCAGTTTATTTCTTGCCATTTGAGAGATCAACCGGGTGTTTTTCTTACCTTTAGAATTTGCATTATGTTTAGCTTTAGGATTTTTGGCTGCTGGTTTAGCAATTTCAACCTGTTTGGTCACAGACATGGGCAAGTTCATAGGTGATTCGGGTAGAGGTTTGGGTAGCAAAATGTTGTAAGGGACAGGGGGGATAGGATTGCTTTCGCTCACCACAGGTTTATCAACCTGTGGTGGACTTGAGTCTTCCAAGTTATTACGACTAAGAAAATCACTCCAACAGTCACGATGTAACCCCAACTCATAAACCATAATCATTTTAATCAACACCAAATGGAAGAGGCTGGTATCGGCCTGGCTGTGTTTGTACCTTTTAGCCATCTTAAACAAACTTCTATGCAGGTAGTGGGGCATATTAAGCTCGTAGACTATAAAAACCATTAATGGACGAAGGTTAAACAAGAAAACGAACCTGTACCTGCCCTTGCAAGTAATGAATTGCTTGATTATCATTAGCAGGTCATGCCAGTGTTGTTTTAACATATTTGTAGGCAATCCTTTGTCACAGGAGTCCACCATTCGAGATTGGAAGAGCAATGTCCACGAGACATTTTCTACTTTACAATTTTTTGACCACTTCTGTCCCGTAGTAGGCAGACTGGTAGTCGAGCTAAGAAGTTGTTCATTAATTTGCAGTTGCACATCCCCAACCTTAGCTTGGCAGCCATCGAATGATAACGCAAATTGTCGAGCCACGCTAGGGTTATAACCATCGAATTTCCTTATGAACGGGAGCCATCCGAATTTCTCCAGGTTGCTATAAGTGCCATCGAACATCAGCAATGCTTGGAAACCTTTGGGCTTAGCCCTTATGACTGGATCCATGGCTTCTGTGCATAGTAGGGTTTGAATTGAACAAAACAATACACAGGGTTGAAAAATGGTTACAGCTAACAGCTACAGTGCTCAAAGGAGCATGGATTAATTGTATGCGTGCGAAGGTGGTGGGATTACCATCACCATGCATGATAATAATGGCACAGTACAGTGTTGTTCCATCCACCATAATATCGTTTAAACCATATGAATCGGTCAACCGGACAATTTGGGCGGTGGATCATTGTATTAACTTGCCATATCATATATTATATCAATGCGCCATTGCATAACTTACAAACAATACACCAAAACCCATAAAACAATCATACGCCAAGTAATGATAAAATCAAAACCCAAAGTTAAATGTTTATCCAATCGTGCCATCGCATAAGTTCAGATTTATTAAATCAAACCAAAAGTTTACCCGATCGTGATTTCATAACTTCAAACTTTTGCTATTCAACATGAAATCGAAACTCATATATTGATCATGCGCTCAGAGCATAACATATAATCAAAGTTTCATAAAACATTATGACAAATGATTTTGTAAAATCGACAAGTCAAAGGTTTATGAAAATAAGGATCGCATCACATAAAACTAGATCAAACATGACCCTTATGAAATCAAATATAACCCATAACTTAATATGCTCAAAGTCTCATTAATCAAAATGCACAATCAAAGTAAGAGTATATAGATGGACATAGTTTGAAAGAAAACCACTCCAGCCACTTAATAGCAAACCAAAGGTAAGTGCCTTTCGGAATATCAATGAGAAGATGATGACAGTCCAAATAACGATGGAGGAGTTTTCACACTTTCAGTTATGAAAATTGGATTGAAATCAAATTGCAATTGTTGCAAGAAATGAAACAAATGTCTAGTTGCAACATGCGATGATGATTTGTTGTTTAGGAGACAATAGGTGTAGGCATCTTATATGGCAATTGAAAAAATTGAATTGGCTGCCAACAATGGCGACATACTGGGAGAAGCAGTTATCTCAGTCGAAAGAAACAAATTCAGATTAGGACAACAAGGAAAATTTCGACCTAAAAAACAACAACTAGAAAATCGTACAAACATCATCATTTACTATCTTTTCCAGCTATGTTTTAAAAGATGCAAACTAATAACAGTCTTAAGATCAGTAATTCATGATTTTTATGATAAAATCTTCAATACTGTTGGCATGGCCACTGCTACTAGCAGGCGTCCATAGCCTCGACAGGGTTGCCATTAACCCACTCGGACATCTGTATCCTGTCAAGAAGTTCTAGATTATAATAAAGGACTTTTGAAAGAGGTTTCTTATAATTTGACAGATTTTCATTTACCCGACATTGCTTCGCTGCCAACAGGCTTGTTCAGTACCCCGACGAAGTTGTCTTGGCGCCATGCTTGCATTTGCCCGTTGCCAGCGGACCTGTTCAGTATCCCGACGGGTTTACAAACACTTCCCATAGATCTTATTGATATTTTTATTTTGTTTTTGTGGATAGCTGAGTGGGGTGACGCTGAAAAATCTTGCTAGCTTATCATATTTTTTTTTTTTTTTTTT
>ML794741.1:231635-268260 GCA_009831015.1 Picea engelmannii | reverse complement strand
TTTTAGACCGCATAAAATTTTTTTAGTACTATCCTTTATTCAGCTCCAAAAATGTTTTATTTCTAAAACAACTTGCTATGATGGGGAGACATCCTTTTGAGTCATTCCTTTATAGAAAAGGGACAACGTAAAAAGATAAAGATGATCATGACAAACTTTGCTTAGAGATTGAAATCAGTAAACTTCTTTCAAACAAAATTTTCCAACATGAACATTAATTTTATAAAAATATCACTGATGTTCGTACAATCTTTCAGAAGTTATTTCAGCGGAGAGATTTTCCCATGGTCTTTGTCTGAATGGCTCAGTGTACAGGCATGCATACGTTTCAAAAACACACAAAACTGATCACTCAAATCAAAATCAAACAAGAAACAAACGAAAAAGAATGCAAACAAGAGAAATATTTACATAATATACAAGGGCAGAAATCAAGCAAAGTATCTTTTCAGGGCTTGACCATTCACTGGGTAGGTGTCAAGTTGCCCTTCAAGATTCTGCAATCGAAAGGAACTAGGACCCAACTTTTCAGCAATCAAAAATGGCCCAAGCCACAAATTTTGAAACTTGGTATGTTCACCCTTCCCTTCGTGTGGTTTGTCCCACTTTAAGACGAGATCGCCTACTTCAAAATTTCTATCAGAAGAAGAATTAGAATCGAACCAGCTTTTAATCAGTTGTTGATGTTGATCTAGTTTACGCTTAGCTTGGGTTCTTACTTCTTCTAACTTCATCAAAGAGTTAATACAGTTTTCTAAAGGGGGACAATCTTCTTCTTGAACCTTTTGTGACAATTGAAACGAAGGAAGAAGAATGTGAGGTGGCAAAATGGCTTCTCTGCCATAAACAAGAAAAAAGGGGGAGTTACCTATAGCAGCTTTGGGTGTTACCCTATCATCCCACAGTGCATTCAGCAGTGTGTTGTGCCAATTCTTGTGATTTTCAGCCACAGTTATTTTGATAATTTTGATCAAATTATTATTTGTTGATTCTACTAAGCCATTACCCTAAGGGTAGTAACTAGCAGAATACTTCAGCTTTATTCCCTTTTCTAAGGCGAAGTCACTCATCTCAAGAGAAGAAAAGTATGAAGTGTTATCAAAGACTAGACAATCAGGGATGCCAAAACGAGTGATGATATTCGAGTTTAGAAAAGCAATCACCTGACTTGTGTTAATAGTTCTTAGCGCAGTGGCTTCAGACCATCGAGTAGAGTAATTAGTGGCTGTCACAATATACTTGTGTTGTTGTGAGGATGGAGGGTTAATAGGACCAATGATATGAAGGCCCCATTGCTAGAAAGGAGAATCGACTGTGACGGGTTGCAAAGGAAAGGTTGGTTTCTGCAATCGCCCTAATGCTTTCTGACAAATGATACATTTACGACACAAGGCATGGACGTCCCTAAAAAGTATTGGCCAGTAATAACCGGCTTCAAAACCTTATGAGCAGTGGTATCGCCACCGAAGTGACCACCAGCTTCTCCCGCATGCAACTCAAGCAGGACTTTTTCTGCTTCGTCCTTTTCAAGACAACGCATCAGTACGCCGTCAAAATTCTGATGAAACAGTATACCATTAATTAGATGAAAGAAGGCGGAATTTAGTCTCAAAGCTCTTCTCTTGGTAGGGTCAAGGTGATGGGGTGCTGATCCATGTTTAAGACAAAATCTAATATCGTCGTACCAAGGACTTACGAGGCTTTGTGCGCAACAAATCAAATTTTGATCGTGTTGTTCTAGGTCCGACGTATCACTATCTTCTTGCTGTTTGGTTTCTGAATCAACAACCAACTTACACAATCCTTGGCCTCTCACGGTCTGTGCTGGGGTGATCTCTAAGTCATACTCCTGCAAGGAGGTGACCCAGTTGGCTCTTTTTTCTCCTAACTCCTTTTTCACTAACAAGTTCCTTACGGCAGGGTAGGGGACAATTACCTTCATCCTTGACTTCAAAAGATATGACCGGAAATGATTAACTGCCTTGAAGATAGCGTAGGCTTGCCGATCGACCGCTGGGTAGTTGAGTTCAGCACCTTTGAAAGCAGAGCTCATAAAGGTGATGGGTACTTCGTTGTTTTCAGAATTCTTCTGAGTTAGGATCGCGGCATAGGAACGATCAGAGGCAAAAGTATAGAGTGTAAAGTCTTGAGAGAAATCAGGGCTCATGAGAGACGGAGCGTCAATTATGGCCTTCTTTATATCATTAAAATCTTGGTTTTCAATGGGTCCCCAATGATATTGGGTGTCCTTCTTAATCAGGTTCTGGAGAGGTCTGACCATTTCGGAGAAACTGGGGATGAATCTTCTCACAAAATTGACCTGGCCTAGGAAGGACTGCATGGATTCTTTTTAGGTAGGTGGGGGAAGTTTAGCGATGACTTGGGTCCTCTCGAGGTCAATAATCATTCCATCACTAAACACAATGAATCCTAGTAATTTACCCTGTTCTACAACAAAAATGGACTTCTTTGGGTTCAAGGAGATGTCGTATTTACGACATCGTAGTAGAACAACTCGTAAGTGAGTTAGATGATCATCTTTGTTTTTAGAATAAATGGTCACATCATCTAAGTAGAATACTACGGAGTGATTGATTAGGCCTCTAAAAGAAATATCCATTGCTCTCTAAAAAGTAGCATCAACGTTAATCAATCCAAAGGGCATTTTGCGATAAGCATAAGTGCCCCACGGGGTACGGAAGGTAGTTTTTAGTTGGTCTGACGGAGACATCAAGACTTGGTTGTATCCAGAGAAACCATCCAATAAGGATAGCCTCTCAGAACCAGAAACTTGTTGAAGAATCTGTTCCATAGGAGGGACAAGATATTTATCTTTATCAGACGCTTTGTTGAGGTTTCGAAAATCGACAAAAAGTCGAATTTCTCCATTTTTCTTCCGCACTGGGACGAGGTTGGATACCCATTGAGTATGTCTAATAGGAAAAATTATTTTAGCACCAAGGATCTTATTCAATTCTTTTTGTACGGTCGGTTCTAATTTAGGATGCATTTTCCTCGGTTTCTGTTGGAAAGGTAAGGTTTGGGGTTTCATCGGGATGACATGCTGTATAATATTCGGATCGAATGTCTTAAGATCATCGTAATTCCAAGCAAATACATCCTTAAATTCTTTAAATAATTTAACAAAAATAGCTTTTTCTTGTCTAGAACATCCCAAGCCTAAATTGATACACTGAGGATTTTCACTAGTCCCTAAATTGACTTTTTCATAAGACAATGAAGAACTGTTGGTTTTGCAATTGACTGTCTTTTTAAATTTATCTTCAAAATCATAAAACTTTTCTAGTCTAACAATAGATTTGGGTGTGAGATTTACCATGTCCGATAGAGCTTCAGGAGATTTTGGATTAGGTATTACCGTAAAGTCGTGCAAATTGTCATCATGCGTTCATTCATCTATCACTGCTCCTTGAAAGGTTTCTTCCATGTGTAGAAAGTTAATGATCTGTTGATCATCGTCGAATACTCTCCAGTTTGTGATATTGTCAGGAACAGATGGTCGAAACAACAGCTCCACGGAGAATGCGTTTGGGGATAAGCCTTCTGCAGGAAGAAGTTTAGAGGAAACATTAGCTAGTAGATCTTCTTCAGCATTATTTGATCTAGGAATGGAATTTATATTAAAAGAAGAAAATTTGTTCATTAAACTCCATACCTCAGTTTGGTAACACTTGAGATGAGGGGAAAGACAGTGTATAGAATTTATCACATGCCTAACTACTATTTCAGAGTCGCCAAATACAACCAGATTTTGAATGTTCATGTCCAAGTCTTTTCTGAGACCTTGTAGTAAAGACTCATATTCTACGATATTGTTAGTACATTCAAATTCTAGTATACAAGCCAATAATGTTTTATTACCTGCCAGATTGATAATGATGCAATGTGCACCAACTCCTTCTTTAGATTTGGCACCGTCGAAATATAAAGACCAAATTTGATTTCTATCAGGCTCATAGGACTGTTGGATAGAAGTTGTTGGTTGCATACATGCTAAGATCTCGGACTGATGCTGTTGTAGATCGTTGATAGGTGAAACTTCAGCCATGAAATTTCTGAAGTAGGTGTCCATTCCTTTGATTTCAGGTGCATCAGCGGGAGGTGTGTATGGTTCATTAGGATCATTCAAGTTTGTTACCGTGAACTTGAGATAACTCTCATGATTCACCTTGATCTTGTTGGGCTTACCATTTTTCGGAAGCCATAAGTGAGACCAATCTGTAGCGATGTAACTGCATAGCTGCTTTGACCAGTCCGTGCTCAAAAACATACCATACACTTCGGGAATATCTACCACAATTATATCAATAATCTAATGAACCTTCGGGCTAGATGATAATCTAATCAATACATTTTTTAGTTCACCTATAACTTTAACGTCTGATCGATCAAGTTGTATAATTTTCAAAGAAGATGGTTCCACTTCAGCGTTAATCTTTTGGCAGACTGACCAAGGCATCACATTTGATGATGCTCCTGAGTCAACCATACAATTATGAATATTTCTGTTGAAGATTTCGAAAGTTAAAAGAAAAGGAGGTACATTCTTATGAGTATTTAAGGTTGTAGCTTGTGATTTTTTACTCGCATTTTCTAAGACTACTTTATCTAAATTATCTACACTATTTACATTATTATTTACATTGTTATTTATAGAAGTTACAGGAAGGCTTCCTTTATCTTGAGAATCAGGATTGTCTTTTGTGGAAGTCTTATGCGACACTTTGCTTGGTACAACCTTATTGCCATTTGAATTACCATTCTTGCCATTTTTTGAAATATTTTGCAACATCTTTTGTAACAAAAATGGAAATTTCAACAACTCATAAATAGAAATGTTAGCCCTTAATTTCTTAAGATCTTCAACAATGTCATAATATAATTTAGGGCCAGCATTACTCTGTTTAGTTTCTACTGATTTAGATGGATTTGGAGGTGAAGTTGTAGTGTTTTCAGCAGGAGGTTTGTTTGCCATCTTACTCCTAGTGTTGTAAGGGTGAACAGTCTCGAAGTTGGCTTGGAAGATGCTATCCGAGATGTGTCCAAAAATATTTGGAGAAGACTCTTCTTCTTGAGTGTTTTCCTGCTTGACTTCCTCTTGAGGAATATTAGGAGGGATCAAGTCATCCTGGGCTCCTAGAATTGTCTGGAGAGCACATTGCAAAGTTTCTAGGTTCAAGCCTTCAGGGTTTGGGTTAGGCCGGTTGGTTTGAAAAGGATTTCGGAAAGGAGGTTTGTAGGGTCCTTTAATCAAAGAGGCTTCTTCATTTGACCTTTTTAAATCTATGACTTGATTAGACAATTTTTGTACAACTTTGGTTAAATTTTCCAAATCAAAGTTTTCAGGTTGTGTTTTGTTTTGTGTGGGTCTAGGTAGAATTTCGATCTTCTTTTTGGAAGAAGAGACAGTCTCAGTTTTGTTGCTAGAAGAGTCCTTAAGGCTAAGTATGTCATTTTCAATCTGGGTAGCCTCTTCAAAGGCTTCTAACAATGTGGCTTTTTTAGAATGTTTGACCCAAATAGCTATACTTTGATGTAGAGCTTTAGTGTAGTAAGCTATTACAAGACTCTCAGCAGGCATAGACTCTGCAGGGATTCGATTTTTAAGAGTTAAAAATCTTTGATTGAAATCTTTAACTTTTTCTTTTGGGTTCATCTTTAAACTTGAAAGATCCATGACTAAGGCTTCCATAGGTTTACCATCTCCGAATTTTTCCAAAAAACAAGATTCAAACTTTTCCCAAGATACTATGGTGTCAGGCTGTTGGGCGAAGTACCAAGTGGTGGCATTGCCCTCAAAGGTGTAAGGGAACAACCTACAGACAACATCTTCATGTTCAACATTATGGAGTCTGATGGCTAGCATAAATTTTTTGATATGATCTTCAACTATCTGTTTTGAATCGAGATCAAAATTAGGAAGCCATTTCTCTGGGTGCTTAGGTAAAGGGTGCTGGGCTCCAGGTACAGCTACTACATCCTAGTCCAACCAAGGTCTAGCAGGGTTGTTCTGATTTTCCATTGGGGTAGTGGGTGTAGGAGGATGTGAAGGTGAATTGCCTTCGTCGGAAGAGGAATCTCCCCCAGAAGAGGAAGGAGATGAGGGAGGTGGTGAAGGAGGTATCCAAGATCCTCCTGTAGCAGGATTTGTGTTCGGATCTGTAGGATTCACAATGGGATCTATATCGCCTAACTGTTCTCTGATATCAGAGAAATGTAAAGGTTGACCCCAAGGGCGGTTTGGTTGCCTAAGACTAGCTAAGGCACTATGTGTTTTGATAAGAGATTGACGAACGATCTCTTGGAGATCACCACCTGTAGGATTAGGGGTTGCTGGCTCAACTGTGATCTGCGGATCCTCGGTTGAAGTAGTTGTTGTTTGTGGGGGGATATTATCTTGTGAACAACTTCTAGTCACTATAGGGGTGTGATTAGGTGGAGGAGGAGTCTTGCGACCGCCTCGTGCTATTAATTAATTTTAGGCCCTCCTTCTAGTGCCATTTGTTGAAGGGTGAAACAGTCCATCCATCAACTGGTAGAGTGGAACCGGTCCGGGGTTGTCTAAATAACCCAAGCCATTTGGAATGGACCACCCTGACGAGTTTAACGGCTCCGTTGGCCACTCTAAGGTCTTCTATGTAAACCAAAGAGAGAACTGATCTGAGCTAAGTAATCTAAACAAACTAACTAAACTAAATAAACAAAAGAAACAAACCAACTAAACTAAATAAAACTAATAAAACAAATAAAAGAAATTAAACTAATTAAAACAAGCTAAACTAACTATTACACTAATATAATTAAAGCAAACTACTAAATAAAATAAAACTAAATATAACTAACTATTTTATTATACCATCTACTAATTACTATTTTAATAACTCAAATCAACTATCTAATTATCAGCTGCAATATCACTTATTCACAAATGTACACTATAAACAATCTACAGATTTGATAAAAACCTGCAAAACGCAATTGATTACTGCCCTACGACAGCAAGATATGTTTTTTGATTTTTTATATTTTATGAAAAGAAATAAAAATTACTGAAATTAAACAATCTAATATATTTTACTGAAATTAAACAATCTAACATAAATATAATTAAGATTATATCTAAACTAAACTACTTAATGAAAACAGTAAACAACTAACTAATTGACCTGGAAACGCTCCAAGTATGCCCTTTGTATCCTGACTTCTAAGCTGATCGGAGGAAGAAATTCGCACCGGTTAGTCCTTAAGCTTCTCGAAAACGATTGGCTGTGCTGCTTCTTGAAGTGTGTTACAGGAAAAACAAGACATAAAAATATCATAACAATTATAAGATATATAAATCTCTGCAAAAGGGAAACCTGTTATGCAAAAATCTATATTATTTAATTCAACTCATGAAGAAGATAAACATGTCATTCACAAACTGAACTAACAATTGTTATGTATTTTTATACAATTTGGAAGAGACAAGATATGGATAACAGTAATAAAAATTATATCATTTTCATTTGATTTCGATAGCTAAAGTAGTCATAAATCATAGACAAAGTGATATACAAAACATGAAACAAAATGTCGATATATTGAGAAGCTAAAGCTGTGACAAAACATCAATTCTGCTCCAGTCTGTATCAGAACTCCATATCCTTGTTCTCCCACGAATGAGGATGATCATTATTACAAAAATCATAAGTATATATAGGTCTCTTCACAAGGTAAAACTTCCTTGTGGATAATATCAAATAGTTTTACATAATTTGGAAAAATCTCAAAATCAACTAAACTAAGAAAATAAAATGCAAGTGAAATCTGTAAAACATCCCCTAACTGCTCATCATATCTAATGCCAATTCGAATTTACCTGCAATAGAACACAAATATACAATTAGAAAGATATTTCATCAAGAAAACAATAAAAAATTGATTCCACAGACTTAGCTACAGAATCTTCTGATTCTGTAGCTAGTCAAAAATAGCAAACAGGACTAGATATCAATCAAATAAAATCAAATCCAATCATTTTTTAATAATCATCAAAAACGAATTACTAGTGATTCAATTGAAATTATCATTCAAATTAAACAATATCAAAATGAATGCAATCAAAATAGAGTAAATAATGCTCTGTTTTCAGTTACCAAAAAACATGGTCAAACCTTGACAGGCCTGTTTCGTATCAAACAAAATTAAACAGTGGATCAAATCATATGAGATACGATGTAACCGTAATCAATAAAACCATAATCAAACAGAATCATAATCATACAAGATATGATTTTCCACAACCTAATTATAATCGATGCCATTGAACGCAAAATAGATTTGTTACCGCTGTAACAATATACATAAATTTCATGTCATTTTAATCAACAGTAAGGACAGGCATGTTGTAGCGATTATGCATAAGATTCATTCTATCGTGATCAAATACCGATATGGCAGGCTGTTGTGATATATTCAAAACGAAACATGCATAACAATATTGACCAGAAATCGCCATGGATTTTGATTGTTGGGTGTTACATAGTCAAAATTCAATCAGCATTGATAACCATAAGCTGGGCAGCAATCAAATAAAATTGGGTTTGAGTCAAATATAGAACAACTCGTCGTCCTGGGCATGATCATTTCCATTTTACAAATCCATTTGTAACAGAATATCCACTGTCATTTCCATTCAAAAGAGAATAGGGTCGACGAGCCACAACGAATTGACTGGCTGGGACTTGCATGACTGTTACGATTTGTATCTATGTAAAACACAACCCTTTTTAAACATAATCCAAACCGTATCTGAGCTGGTCAAAGTCATATGTAAATAAAACTGTAACAGATAACCATCGTTTAAGTGCATCATAACCAATTCGGATCGCAATATAGATTGTGTTCCAAAATTTGAAAAGAAAAACAGCCTGTCTATAATAGATGCAACAGAACATTCAATCGCAATCGATTTAAAACAATCAAATCCACATTATAATTAATAGAATCAAAACCAAATCTAATTAAAACTTTAATGATAACAAAATTCGATTTACCAAAATGAAATTATATACAACAATGCATGCTTGTGTGACAGAGCAGGTCAAAGATGTACAGAGTTTATGAATATGTCATATTAATGGGTGAAAGTTATACTAGCAAGGCTACTGAGACTATGCCAATTTCGAATTGACGATTGTTGTAGCCGACTCGACATTCTTAAACAGGATTGAACCTGTTGTTCGCTGCTTCTTGTCAGTGGGTTGCAGCTTGGCATTCTGATTGGTGAGCTTTGCCACTTGATCTTCCAGAGCATGGATTCTGGATTGCAACATAGGCACATCTAGGTGGTATCTTTCCAACCATAAACCACACTGATCGCATGGTGAAACAGTTGGTTGAGCAGAAGAGGGTTTCGATGAGTCATCGAGGGTTCCACGAGGTATTTCAATGACAGGAAAATTTGGATCATCCCGCAAACAAGGTGGTAGGTTTTTCACACAGACCTTCTAAGTAGGGATACTCATCTGCGAGAAAACGTTCAATCTCCGAGTCAGAATCTTTGTTGACCATGATAGGCTCGGGGTTAAAAGAGTGTTTTGGTTTATTTCTTTCCATTCGAGAGATCAACTGGGAATTTTTCTTACCTTTATAATTTGCATTAGGTTTAGCTTTAGGATTTTTGGCTGCGGGTTTAGCAATTTCAACCTGTTTGGTCACAGACATGGGCAAGTTCATAGGTGGCTCGGGTAGAGGTTTGGGTATCAAAACATTGTAAGGGACAGGGGGGATAGGCTTGCTTTCGCTCACCACAGGTTTATCAACCTGTGGTGGACTTGAGTCATCAAAGTTATTACGACTGAGAAAATCACTCCAACAGTCACGACGTAACCCCAACTCATAAACCATAATCATTTTAATCAACCCCAAATGGAAGAGGCTAGTATCAGCCTGGCTGCGTTTGTACCTTTTAACCATCTTAAATAAACTTCTATGCAGGTAGTGGGGCATATTAAGGTTGTAGCCTATAAAAACCATCAATAGACGAAGGTGAAACAAGAAAACGAACCCGTACCTACCCTCGCAAGTAATGAATTGCTTGATTGTCATTAGCAGGTCATGCCAGCGCTGTTTTAACATATTTGCAGGCAATCCTTTGTCATAGGAGTGCACCATTTGAGATTGGAAGAGCAATGTCCACGGGACATTTTCTACTTTACAATTTTTCGACCACTTCTGTCCCGTAGCAGGCAGACTGGTAGCCGAGCTAAGAAGTTGTTCATTAATTTCCAGTTGCACATCCCCAACCTTGGCTTGGTAGCCATCGAATGATAACACAAATTGTCGAGCCACGCTAGGGTTATAACCATCGAATTTCCTTATGAACGGGAGCCATCCAAATTTCTCCAGGTTGCTATAAGCGCCATCGAACATCAGCAATGCTTGGCAACCGTTGGGCTCGGCCCTTACGACTGGAGCCATGGCTTCTATGCATAGTAGGGTTTGAATTGAACAAAACAATACACAGGGTCGAAAAATGGCTACGGCTAACAGCTGCAGCGCTCAAAGGAGCATGGATTAATTGTATGCGTGTGAAGGTGGTGGGATTACCATAGCCATGCAGGATAATAATGGCACAGTACAGTGTTGTTCCATCCACCATAATATCGTTTAAACCATATGAATCGGTCAACCGGACAATTTGGGCATTGGATCATTGTATTAACTTGCCATATAATATATTATATCAATGCGCCATTGCATAACTTACAAACAATACACCAAAACCCATAAAACAATCATACGCCAAGTAATGATAAAATCAAAACCCAAAGTTAAATGTTTATCCAATCGTGCCATCGCATAAGTTCAGATTTATTAAATCAAACCAAAAGTTTACCTGATCATGATTTCATAACTTCAAACTTTTGCTATTCAACATGAAATCGAAACTCATATATTGATCATGCGCTCAGAGCATAACATATAATCAAATTTTCATAAAACATTATGACAAATGATTTTGTAAAATCGACAAGTCAAAGGTTTATGAAAATAAGGATCGCATCACATAAAACTAAATCAAGCATGACCCTTATGAAATCAAATATAACCCATAACTTAATATGCTCAAAGTCTCATTAATTAAAATGCGCAATCAAAGTAAGAGTATATAGATGGACATAGTTTGAAAGAAAACCACTCCAGCCACTTAATAGCAAACCAAAGGTAAGTGCCTTTTGGAATATTAATGAGAAGATGATGACAGTCCAAATAACGATGTAGGAGTTTTCACACTTTCAGTTGTCAAAACTGAATCGAAACCAAATTGCAATTGTTGCAAGAAATGAAACAAATGTCTAGTTGCAACATGCGACGATGATTTGTCGTTTAGGAGACAATAGGTGTAGGAAGCTTATATGGAAATTGAAAAAATCAAATTGGCTGCCAACACTACTCGACTTGTCTAGGATTTTGAATCACCTTATCCATCACTCTCCTCATTGGCCTGTCATACCAGCCAAATTACCATCTCACATTCCTAAGTTCGATGGTAAACTGGGAGAGGATCTGAACAATCATGTAATGAATTTCCACCTTTGGTGTTCATCCAACTCATTGATGGATGACTCCATCTGATTACATCTTTTTCAATGAGATCTCAAGGGTTTAGCCACGAAGTGGTATATAGAATTACCATGAGGCTTCTTCACTGAATTTAACACCCTAGCTATGGATTTCCTCACTCACTACCAGTTGTCAATCCGTTATAAAACGAGAACAGAGATCTTGAGTTATTTCAAGCAAAATAAAGCCACTCATATCTTTGATCACATTCATGAGTGGATACGAAGATGAAGTTTAATCAAACTCGATCTTCCTGATCAGTTATTGGCAGAATGGTTCATGAAATCCTTCGTGAATGAAATATATAAAGATATTTCCATGGGTGGAGTTGTCATAGAAGAACATGCGATCAGTCATGCCCAGTACCTTGATATCGTTTATTCACAAATGGGCACTCTTTACGATCTTCTCTCTGATGTACCTTTTCCTTCAACCATGATTACCTCAACAACCCCAACAACTTCTCATGTTGTTGATGGTGTGATAGGTACTTTCCATGCTCAACCTCAATCTGCGTAGACCTCTCACACCACTCCCAAAATATTTAGAGCCTCGATGTGTATTTTAAAAATGGGCAATGTAAAATTTTGAAATAATAAATATTATTGTATGTTGTTACGGACTGTTATACATTATTTTGGTCACCCTAGTGATGATTTCACAAATATGTGTTCAGGCTCCCAACATGACCATTTCCTAAGAAAAGAAACTTCTTTCCTCCTCTATAAGGCTTCTTTTTGGAAAGGGTACGTAGGCTACACATATTAGACAGTGCGTAAATATATCATTTCCATAGGCTTCTCTATAGCTGGCCCTCGAGATTTCTGTGGGCTGCTATATAGGTAAGGTGCGGTGGCATTCCAAAGGTAAAAGAGGAAAGAGGTTTCACGAAGTTTCTAGAAGGGGAATGTTCTAGAATGTGAGGTGGAATCTATATGGTTTCGATCCTACTTGTTTCTATGATTTGGTGGGATCATCCTCATCCATTTAACCCCTTCACCTTATCCTATATAATCATGGGATTCTCATGGAAAATGTTAAGCAAGATTAAGCAGAGAATTGATGAAAGAATAGGTTGAAGATTGTGTGAAGAATCTTGTTTCTAGCGATGCTTGAGGCCACCATTTTCCCATCAAGTTTTTGTGGATTATCTTCATGAAAATTTCAGAAAAAGTGTATCTGTGTGTTGGAACAAAGGAAAACTTTTCATTAATATAATACGGTGGCACGTCTCTTTCCCATAAAGTGATTAGTATTTTATTGCATGATTCCTTGATCACATGTTTAGGTTATCATTGAATTCTACTATTGTTGCTTTCACGTTGGTTGGTTTGTGTTATTCCAGATCTGATTCCACAAGAGCACTGGAGTGAAGAAGAGACAACAAAGATATAAGGAAGTGATTAATAAGGTATGTTATCTATTCCTCCTTTGGTAGTAAACTCAATGATTACAACTTAGGGAGAGCATCTTGTTTTTTCTCGTTTTGTTCTAGATCCAAGTGAATTTAGGGGGATTAGTTCATGTCTGCATCTACCGATTTACCCAATAAGAAAATTGGCGACTCTGCTGGGGAAAACAACTTGATTGTGTTTTTTTGTTGGCCATTTTGTTTTGACCTATTCTTTTTTCTTGAAATTAGTCTCTGAGTCTGTGGGAGATCCATCTAGACTCCCTAGGTTTGAAAATCCACTTGGATTCTTTGCCCTTTTCTCCAAATTTCTTGATTTTTCAAACACTTCTGCACTACACTTTATAGATAGCCTACAGAAAAATTTTATTTCCTCACCCTGCTGGTTTATTTTAGTACAGGATTTTTGCACATTGTCAATTTTTGGCTTACGAAAACCATTCATTTCCGCACTATGTTATACTGCCAGCCTGCGGCGATGCTTGAGAAATGTTTTGGGTTGGGTTTTGGCCTCTGTTGTTATCCAATTTTTCTTTAGTCAGCCGGAAAATGATTTTTAATGCCAGTTCTTGACTTTTTCTGACTGTTTAAGCTTTCTCTTGATTGGTGTCGGAGATCGAACACCTCTCTTTTGATCTTTTTCCAATTTTTGTTTTTGATTTTTACCGACAAGGTTATAATCTCTGGATTTGTGTCTGAGTGCTTGTTTGATTAAAAATCTTCGATTGGATTTGAATTTTTCGGTTGGTTACACATTCTAGATTGCTTGATGATCATAAGACCATTTTTTATTCACATTTGAAGATACATTTTCTTGTCATTTTTATTTTTATCTCCATTGAAAGATCGATTTGGGTGCTTGTTGAGTGTTTTATTTTCATTGATTTCTTATCCTTTCTTAGTTCAATCCCTGTTTTGGTTTTTTGAAAGGAAAAAATTAAATTCTTTCAGTCTTTTAGGTAATCATTTACATGGAAAATATTGGCATTTAAAAAATTGAAAGAGAACGAATAGTGAAATTATATTGTCAATGATTGTTTGGTACTACATTCAAAGAAAAGGAATTGTACGTCGTAGTTCACATTGTTTCAGAAAAATACTTTCTCCCTATTATAGATAGAATTCATCAAACGAAAGTTTTCATCAATCATTTCTATTTGCACATTATTGGGTCGAAGTCTTACACGACATTGGTTTCATTCCCGTCTACCTCTTGAGTAACAACAACGTCTTAAAAACATTGCAAAATTTAAAACTCAAGTAGTAAATTTTATTTTCTAGGGCTCTTTTACATCAATATTAGCTAGGCTAGAGATTTGGAATAGGTAGTGAGACACACTCTCCAAAGAAAGAAACACACAATAGTATCTTGTGATAGGGAGTGTTCAAATCCATTTGCAAAATTTTGTTCTAGGAAGCCCTTCTCACACAAGGTTCAAACCTAAGGTCACATTGAGATTGACAGAGTTACTCACCCTACTTTGCTAGTCTCAGTGTAGAGATTGCATGTATTATGGGGGTCCCTTGAAGTTATACCCACAATGATGAGTGGAAGCCTCTCAAGTTGATTTTAGGCTCAATACCCTGCCCTTGTGTGTGGATCGGATTGTCAACTATTTCCCCAGGTATCACTGTTGTTTGTTGTAACTTTAGTAGCCTATCTTCTTAGGGTCTTACATAGGGTGACTGTGAAGGGGAAATTCTTCATGGTACCTGGAATCGACGTTGGCTAGACTCACTCAGAGTCCTTGGAGGGTATACCCATGATTATGTGTGGGAGCTTGAACCAGGGTGCAAGTCCGTTAAGCAGGTCGTCAATGCAACTTTTCCACCCTAGCCCAGACCCTTCTCATATTGGTCTCACGACGTTGGATTTCATCACCATCTAGTGATTTTGAAATTAGAAGGTATTGTTTGTCTAGTTTGGAGTCTAGATTTTATTAGTGAGTGTTGTTTGTTATCATAGTTGGCCATAGATTTTTTTCGCAAAGTTTTTGGTTCGAGCAATATTGACCCTCTACACCATTCACGTAGAATGCAAGGCCTACCTCCAAAAGATTTAGAAAGTTCTCGACTCTTGCCTACTAATCCACCAGAGGTCTCTCCTCAACAGAGTGAGGTCCAAGACACTACCACTCCACGAGTGGAAAGAACTGACTCTTTAAACAATTTCTCAATTTCTTCCTCTCTAGAGTCTTTTCAACTTCCTCACGATTCTAAGAGACATATTCTTCAGCTAAATTCATCTGGAGATATTGTTGTTCACACTTCTAGACTACCAACCAGACCTTTCACAGGTCCTTAAGGTCAAGATCTATTTTGGACTACTAACCTATCTAGACTGGATCTTTTCGGAGCTGAGTCAAGTGTTGATATACTCGTCATACCCGAGTCACATGAAACATCTATTGGGGATGTGATACCCCTCGATCATTATCCCATTACAACTACCTATATGTTCACTAGTTTAGACATCCCTTCAGTTGGTCCTAACTTGACCATCCCCCTTCAGATGGCCCACTTTACAATGGTCCCAAACGCTACGACTATTCCCACCAGGACTACAGTGGCTAGCCAAGCTCCCATTGGCACACCTCTTTCACCTAGGCCTTCACCTTCACTTCCTCCTAGGTATAATGCATTGAATTCTTATATCCCTATCCCTACTTAGGTTCCATCCAGAGCATATGGATATTTTTCTCCTTCTGGGCACAACGTTGTTGTTGGTTTCATTCTGACACTTCCCCAGCCTCCTTCCAGAGGGTCTTATCCACCTTTCATCAGAGGATCCGGCCCTAGTGGCATTACTCAGTCTTTCACACCTAATTATCAGATTCCTTTTGGTGGAAAATTCAACCCTAGGGGCCAATCGCAACCCCCATTTAGAGGTCAAACCCCAATTAGGACACAACCTCCAATTGGAGGACAACCCCCACCCACCCCACCCTATGTACATAACATATCAACAACTTTGGCTCAGTATTGGAATTTTCTTCCCCAAGGTAATACTCAATCGACTAGGGGGAAAAAGCCTCAAGTCATCTCTTTCATACCCCCTAGTACGGTCCAACCATACCCCGGGACTTCCAATCCCTTTTGGGGTCCAAACATTCAATCTAGCTTCCCTTTCCAAGGTAACATCCCTAATCAGTACAACCCCATGGGATACCTACCTCCACACCAACAACCGAATCTACCAGGATCTTCGCATCATATGAAAAATGCTTACGATCCTACTGGTTTACCGATGGGACTTCCTCCCCAAAGTCACCAGTACCCTCATGTGAATAGACAGTTACATTTCTTAGCCACTTTGGACCTACTCGACTTGTCTAGGATTTTGAATCACCTTATCCATCACTCTCCTCATTGGCCTGTCATACCAGCCAAATTACCATCTCACATTCCTAAGTTCGATGGTAAAATGGGAGAGGATCTGAACAATCATGTAATGACTTTCCACCTTTGGTGTTCATCCAACTCATTGATGGATGACTCCATCTGGTTACATATTTTTCAACGAGATCTCAAGGGTTTAGCCACGAAGTGGTATATAGAATTACCATGAGGCTTCTTCATCGAATTTAACACCCTAGCTATGGATTTCCTCACTCACTACCAGTTGTCAATCCATTATGAAATGAGAACCAAGATCTTGAGTTATTTCAAGAAAAATAAAGCCACTCATATCTCTGATCACATTCATGAGTGGATACAAAGATGAAGTTTAATCAAACTCGATCTTCCTGATCAGTTATTGGCAGAATGGTTCATGAAATCCTTCGTGAATGAAATATATAAAGATATTTTCTATGGGTGGAGTTTTCATAGAAGAACAGGCGATCAGTCATGCCCAGTACCTTGATATCGTTTATTCACAAATGGGCACTCTTTACGATCTTTTCCCTGATGCACCTTGTCCTTCAACCATGATTACCTCAACAACCCCAACAACTTCTCATGTTGATGGTGTGATAGGTACTTTCCATGCTCAACCTCAATCTCTGTAGACCTCTCACACCACTCCCAAATCCCATGCTTCTAATGTTCAAAATTCTCTGACGCCCACTCCTCCCACTAATAAAAATTCAGACATGAATGTTGTTCAATCGACTCCTACCGGTAAGAATAAATCTAAAAAAGGGAAGGATAGGAATAAGGAGGATAAAAATAACAACCCACAATCTGACAAGACCAAGTCACAACCTGTTGATGATAAGGACAAATGCAAACCTCACTATCCTTTCCTTATCTGTGTTGATGATAACTACATGAAGGATTGTCCGAGATGTGCCAAGGTCACGAAGTTCCTTCAAGGGACCCCAAAACCTCCTACACATGTCATCTTGTCTCAGCCCTTCCCTTCTCAACAACAAGCTCAAATGGTCATCCATGATCAACCTTCTTCCTCCACTACCTTCTATGTACTTATGTGTAATGATGATTCAAAGAAGAATGACATCACACTTACAACTCATGCCAAAGATTACTCTTCCTCCAAGGAGAAAGTTAACAAAATACCACCTTCGTTGGTTCAACAATCTCCCTCGACTCCACCTCCCACCGGTCCTCTTCATCTAAAATGACTGAACCCTAATACAGTCCTTCACCCTCCTCCCAATTGAGTGGTTTGAAATTATGCCTTCAAACCTCATTCACATACTGCCCATAACTATAGTATTGTAGAGGATGTGGTGCAAGCACCGTCCGCGATGTCAGCCCTCAAAGTCCTTCAAAGTTTTCCTACACAATGTAAGGCACTGTTGAAAGCTATCAGTGGAATCGACCCTATGAATATGAATTTAATAATCTTTGACTTGGAATATCACATTCCAAGGTTACCCTCTTAGTTCACATTTCAAATACAAGTTGTTGTCACCGACAAGAAAATTTGTAGAATAGTTATTGACAATGGTGCTTCGACATGTGTCATGTCTATTGCCTACTAGAAATCCATTGTCTCTCCTTCCTTAATTGAATCAGACAACACACTCAAGGCCTTTAATGGCTCTAGATTTAAACCTTATGCTGTACTCCCTTCATTTCCTATTAGATTAGAAAGAAAAGAGGTCAATGTTGAAGTTGAAGTCTTTGATGCACCTCTCGATTACAACCTCTTACTTGGTCATAACTGGATCGATTCCATGTGTGCAGTCATGTCTACTCTTTTCCGTATCATGCATATTCCACATCAGGGAAAAGTAGTTACAATAGACCAACTAGCCTTCTTTAACTATGATACATGTACCAACAATGTACCTTTCATTGCAAAGACACCCCCTGGGTATGAGAATGTTGGTCTGGGTCTATTAAAATATTCCACTCTGATGGGTACATTTCTAATCCCACCACCAAACATTCCACCTCCTTTGGTTGCCTCGATTAACATGATTTCCACCTTTGTCCGCAAAACTCTCACGTCTTCTGACCTATGGATAGTACCCGGACCAAGTGATTATATTCACTACGGCAACGAGATGCCCTTAAGTCTAGTTGAATCCTCCTATCAAGCCAGTCAATCGACTGAACCTTCTACTCCCTCTCTCGGTGACTTGTTTCCTGATTTTTTCCACGTTTTTTTTCCTACATACAAGATGATTATTCTGGTTATGTCGATGGAAGATACTCCTTCAGATGATGGGCATCATCGTTCCATTCTCTTTCTTGAATAACACACCATCGAGAGTTACCAATGGATCTCGACTCCATCGATCATTGTCATTATTTATTCGGTTCCTGACTCCACACACGATGTGTTATACGAAGGGAACTTAAGTAACATTTCACCCACCATCCCCCTTGACATATCTATTAAACCTGGAGTTATCGAAAATGCCCACATCAGAGATTCATGTTCCATCGATGAGGTTGTCACATATAAGTCACTTTTTCAAGAATTTTGTGACATGTTCATGTGGAACTACAAAGAGATGCCAGGTATTGACCTTGATATTGTGATACATGAAATTAATACCTACCCAGATGCTAAACCCATCCGGTAGAGACTTCACCCGGTCCACCCCTGTAAAGTAGTTGCTATCAAGCTTGAATTCGAAAAAATTATTAAAGTTGGCTTTATTTATCTAGTCGCTTTGACTGATTGGGAATCCAATCTAGTTCTGGTTAACAAGAAACAAGCTACGATCCATGTCTGTGTTGATTATAGGGATATCAAGAAATCTTTTCCTAAGGACAACTTTCCTACCCCCTTCATTGACCAAATTGTCAACGATTGTGCCGGAAGTGAAATATTCTCTTTGATGGATGGTTTCTTTGGATATAATCAAATCAATATCTTACCCATGGATTGACACAAAACCGCTTTCATTTTTCCTCGGGGAACTTTTGCCTACTGGAAACTACCCTTTGGTTTAAAAAACACCGGTGCAATGTTTCAACGTGCTATGTATTATTATTTCCATGACATTAAGAATATTGTACAACCCTATTTAGATGACCTACTAGCGCATTCCATGCATCGTAGTGATCATCTGGCACACCTCCGAGCCATTTTCCTTCATTGTCGATTCTATCGTATACACTTAAACCCACATAAATGTGTCTTTTGTGTGGAATCTGGCAGACTCCTAGGATTTATTGTGTCACGTTAGGGAATCAGGGTAGATCCTTTGAAGGTCGAGGCGATCCTAAATCTCCCTCCTCCTTCCTCACTTCACCAACTATAAAGTTTGCAAAGGAAGGCAAACTTTATACTTCATTTTATCCCAAAATATGTTGAGTTAACACTCGGATTTACTCGACTACTCAAGAAGGGATATGAGTTTCTATTTGACACCACTGCCAACAAAACCTTCGACGCTTTGAAACTGATTTTAACCCGTACCCCACTACTTTTCTCGCCCAATTATAGTCGAGATTATTTTATTTATCTCGCTACTTCGGACTCTACCATTGTCATGGTTCTGGTCCAAAAAGATGATTTACATGATGAACATGTCATTTATTATTTGAGTCAGTGTCTCACAAATACCAAAGCCAAGTACTTACATGTTGAAAAACTAGCCTTGGCAGTTGTTCAAGCTGTCCAACATTTCTATCACTATATTATATTACGCAAGACAACTGTAATTTTCGATTGCAACCCTATCCAGCACATTCTTACACGTCAATTTTTAGGGGGAAAATACTCCAAATGGATAGTGATTCTCTAGGAGTTTGACTTATAATTTGAAAGCGCTAAGTCGAGAAAATATTTGGTGTTCACCGAACTAATATGTGACTTTCCCTCTGCTGAGACAATAAATGTGGTAGAGGATTCCCTACCTGACGAATCCCTTTTTCTGATCAGTTTTGATGATTCTTGGTATGGAGATATTATCATTTATCTCCAGACTCAAACTTTTCGGCTAGACCTTTCTTGTACAGACCATCGTCACACATGTTATCAAGCCCATAAATACATCATTCTCACTGGCACTCTTTATCTTCGTGTTGTTGACTCTATATTTCGATGTTGTCTCACCTTTGATGAGGCCGAGAAAGCTTTGAATGACTTCCACTCTGGAGCATGTGGAGGTCATATCTTCGGGTATGCCACTGCCCAAAATATCTTGCAAGTAGGGTACTTCTGGCCTTCTTTATTTAAAGATTGTATAATTGTTGTCCATAAATGCCATGCTTGCTAGACATACAATCATAAGATGAGATCTCATCCCACTCCCTTACACCGTGTAGTTTTTGTTGGACCTTTCCCAAAATGGGGCATCAATTTTATGACTTGTAACCCTCACTTGGTCGGGGGGCATGGATAGATTATTGTAGCCGTGGAATATTTCACCAATTGGGATGAGGAGATGCCTACATTTGACAATACTAGAAAAAATGCAACACTTTTCATTTTCAATCACATTATTGCTCGATTCAGGATCCAACAAGCTATCGTTACAGATCATAGTATCCATTTTCAAAACTTTATGATGTCTGAACTTGCCAACAAGTTGTGTCTTCATCATAAAAAATCAACCCCCTGCTATCCACAGGTCAACGACCATGTTGAAGCAATCAATAAAATCCTTATCAACATCCTTCGTCGGATAATAGGAATCCATAAGACCAGTTGGCACATGATGGTGTTCTTAGCATTATGGGCCTATCGGACATCCTTGAAGTCTTCTATGGGATTTACCCCTTTTCAAATAGTCTACGATATTGAATTCATTCTCCCAATTGAATGTGAAATTCCATCTTTGAAGCTAGCCGTCGAACTCCTTCCAAAAACCTATGTTGAAGAAGAACGTCTGTTGTATCTTATGCAATTAGACGAGACCCGTCATGATGCCACCCTAGTTATTGAAGCCTAGAAAAAATGCGTGAAAGCCCAATATGACAAACATGTCAAGCCACGTATTTTCTCTAAGGGTGATCTAGTTGTCCTCTATGAACAATATCGTGATTTGCTAGGAGTCGAAAAATTCAAGGTTGTGTGGCAAGGCCCTTATATCGTCAAACGAGTGTTGGAGAAGGGAGCCTATGAGTTATTAGATTATGATGGCATTCCTTTATTTTCATAAAGGAATAAGTATTATGCTTAGTCTATATTTGCATGAGTGCTTGTCTTTTATTGTATCATACTATTGTCTATTACTTTTGAGTGCGTTTTCATTATTTAGCTTCTACCCTTGACCTCTTACCTTGCATTGTGGTTGGTTTCTAGATGTCTAAGTCTTCATTACCCCATCTTGGCCTCACTGTTGGTGCTAGTCGTAGTACTAAGAACCTATCTTCTGCTGCGTGGGAAATCTATGCTCCCACGAACAAACATATTAGTCTACATGGTGTTTTCCTCGGTCCGGTAACCAATCATATAATAGAGTATAGTGCAGTCATTGAATTGTTGAACGATTCTATCTCACTTGGGATTTGTCACCTGGTTATACGACTTGATTCACAGCTTGTAGTGCTACAGTTAAGTAATGTCTATGCTATCTGAAGTCCTACTTTGTTACGGGTATATTTATGAATTCGCCTCTTGGAATGTTATTTTGATTATATCGAGTATTGACACATTCCTAGATGTCTAAATACATTAACTGATGCATTAGATAATTATGTGTTAGACAAAAATCTGAGACATTTATAAATCCAATCACACATCACATGTATTATACAAAGAAAAATAAGCCGGTAGAAGCCTCAAGTATATATATATATATATATAATGATAATTTTTTTTTACAAAAAGATTGTTTTCTATTTGAAGACCAAAATATCAAAATATGAAGTTCATAGCTTCTACAAAATGGCATCATGGATGCTACTCTCGGTAACACACTATTGCTTGTGCTACCCTATGAAGAAATCGTCTCAATGGACCAGCCATGCCTACAGCATGGCATTGGAAATGCCTTGGGACCTCGTTGATTGACATGTCTGGGATCCCTGTAGTCAAACCCTCTAGATTTTGTTCGATTGCTTCATAATATTTTGCATCCCATCCTACTAGTACCACTGCCTCCCCTTGTCTCTAGATAGGGGATGTACTCGGGGGCCAGAGTGGCCTACATCTACATGGTCAAAATATTTTGATTAGTCATTGGATTGAAAACATAAAAGGAAAAAATGTCTTTAATATTTTGAAAAAATTACAAAAACACCATAAAAGAAAAATGTTTTTCTTACCTAGATGCCCCCACTAAGAACCCTCAAGGAACACCAAGTTAGGATCATGACGAAAATCCATCCCAACATACGCATAGTCATCGATCATCAATATCTGGGGCTCCATCCAATCAAAAAATGTATCATTATATTTAATAAAGGGCCCTGCTACATGATGGGACATGAGATCACACCATCGTTTCATCTGTGGATCTTGTGGTGCTGGTATATTCCACTCTACCTATAAGCGTAGGTGAGGGAATCTTTCAAGGAAGAAAGATACCAAAATGGATCTGTATCCAAATTTCTTTAGTTCCATGTTCTTGCTCTTGGTCAACTGACTCTTCATACTATGGAGGAGTCCATCGCACTAGTTGAACACGCGAGGTTCCGTGCATTCCACGACGTATTGGAAGTAGCTCTACAAAGCCAATTTCTCAATAAAATGCAATAAGATCAATATTACTATGGGGGAATATGTAATGAATAGTCCAATGATTTCTATACCCATGGGTGGTGCTGATGTCCTATTAGGAATCCAATGGTTACAATCATTAGGAACAATGGCTTTTAATTTTCAAGAACTTTTCATGAAATTTTCATTGGAAGGAAAAGAAATTGAGTTAAGAGGTATCACAAGGAAACTCAATAAGGTGATAAGCTCCAATGCCATGAAAAAAATATTGAAAAAGGGGCATCAAGGTGTAATTTCACAACTATGCTCACTAGATGTTCAAACATCTAGGCCATCTGTTCCCCTAGATCTCCAAGGGATCATTGATAAGCATTCCAAAGTATTTGAAGATATTCCCAAAGGTCTTCCACCAACTCAAAATCATGATCATGATCTTCAGCTAATTCCTAGAAGTGTTACTCCTAACATCAAGCCATACATATACCCTTATCCCTAGAATGGTGAAATTGAGCACATTGTTGAAGAAATGTTAGAGGCTGGCATTATTAGACCTAGCCAAAGTTCTTACTCTGGACCGATGGTAATGGTATTCAATAAAGATAGTCCATTGCGTATGTGTCTAGATTATAGAGAGCTCAACAAGATCACTATTAAAGATAAGTTTCACATTCCCGTCATTGATGAATTGTTAGTTGAACTACATGGAGAAATCTATTTCACAAAGTTGGATGTTCATTCAGGGTATCATCAAATTAGAATGAAGGAGGAAGAAATCCCAAAAACAACATTCTAAACTCATGAAGACCATTATGAATTTTTGGTCATGCCTTTTGGCCTTACAAATGCACCTTCCACATTCCAAGGGTTGATGAATTCCATTTTCAAGCCCTTTCTTCGAAAATTTGTGTTAATATTTTTTTATGATATACTAATCCATAGCAAGTCTTGGGAGGATCATTTGCGACATGTTGAGAAGGTGCTACAACTACTAAAGGAGCAACAACTATATGCCAAACCATCCAAATGTTTCTTTGGGGTGAATGAGGTAGAGTATTTGGGTAATATTGTATCTCAATAAGGTGTCAAGGTAGACCCTAACAATATTAACTCCATGATGGACTAACCGATTCCCAAAACATTGAATAATCTTAGAGTATTTTTTGGTTTGACAGGTTACTACCGCAAGCTTGTTCGGCACTATGGAAGAATAGAAGCACCTTTAACAAAACTAACTAAGAAGGATGCATTTTCATGGACTCCAAAGGAAACTAAATCTTTTGAACAAATTAAAGAGGTGATGTGCAAAGCTCCTGTCTTGACCACTCCAGAGTTCAAAAAAACTTTATTGTGGAATGTGATGCCTCAGGAAATGGAATTGGCGTTGTCCTAATTCAAGAAGGAAGGCCCCTAGATTTTGAAGGTCGACCACTCAAGGGAAAGGACTTACACAAACCCATTTATGAGAAGGAAATGATGCAAATACTACATGCATTGAATAAATGGCATCCTTAACTAATAGGTAGGCACTTCAAGGTCAAAACATATCATGATAGTATTAAACACTTTTTGTAACAAAGAATATCTTCATAAGAACAACAAAAATGGGTGACCAAGATATTGGGTTATGATTTTTAAATCGTCTATAAAAAAGGGAAGAAAAATGTTGTGGAATATGCACTCTGAAGAAATGATGAATATGTTGAGGCCTTTCTTTGTGCTATCTTGAGCATCCAACCCGATTGGATAATAGAAGCAAGGGATGAATGAAAGAATGAAGACAAAATGTGGATTCTCATTCAAAGGTTGCAAGTAGGGGACTGGGTGTTTTTAAGACTACAATCATACAAACAGATGTCCCTCAATCAATCCAATAAGGATAATAAATTATCACCAAAGTACTATGGCCCTGATAAGGTGTTGCAAAATATTGGTACTATGGCATACAAATTGGAGTTTCCTGCATCTTCATGAGTACACCCAATTTTCCATGTTTCATGCTTAAAGAAGGTTATAGGTGACAATATCCCAGTTCAAACTATATTGGAAGAACTTGAAAAGGAAGTAAAAATCATATTGCATTCTGAAGCCATCAATGACACAAGAATTCGCCAGCTGAGGAATAGATCCATCTCAAAGTATCTCGTTAAATGGAGGAAACTACCAGCTGAATATTCCACTTGGGAAGATGAGTCTTTTATACAGAAGCATCCATATTTAATAAAGAGTTGTGGACAACACTTTCCTCAAGGGGAGGGGCATGTTAAGCCCTAAATAATGGCTCATTACCCCTTAATTGGGGCATATTACATTATTAATTTTATTGTATTTATGTCATCTTTAGTTCATTAGTTTTAATTGTACCTCCTAGTCTCCTATATATACCAAGGAGACATTTTCATTTGGAATCATCTTGTATTTGGATATTTATGTGGGGTATAAGGAGGTTTCCCCCTCGAAGAGGCTTATTGCCTGAAATTATCTCTTTTTCAAGGCATTGAGTACTTATTCTGAGGTTTTTCAATGCTATATTGATATTTGGTTCGTAACACTATTACGCAGAAAAAATAGTTGGTAGTGCACGGAATAGACTATCAATTGATTACACGTCATTTATACAATTTAGGTGTAGATGGAATTCTGAGAATATGTGTGATGGAGCATGAACACTCCATGGTTCTAGTAGAATAACATGAAGGAATAGCTGGAGGGAACTATGCAGGGAAACCTACAACACATAATGTGTTGCACATAGGATTATGCTGGCCTATAGTATAGAACAACACAAAGGAATATTGTCAGACGTGTGATGTTTGTTAGAGGGTAGGAAAACCTTCATGAAGGGATGAAATTCCCCTCATGCCCCAAGTAAATTTACATGTATTTGATAAATGGGTTGTGGATTTCATTGGACCTATTAATCCACCAAAAAGGAGGTCAGGATCCAGATACATCATCACTATGAAAAAATAATTAACTAGATGGGCAGAAGTAGACCCAATGAAGGATTGCAGCACAAAATATGCAACATGGTTTATCTTTGAGAATGTGGTGACTAGATTTGGATGTCCTAGAAATTTTCTAAGTGATTAGGGAACTCATTTTATTAACAATATAATCAGAGCTATGAAAACGTAATTTGAGATACACCATCAGAAGAGCATGTTGTACCATCCCCAGGAAAATGGTACAGTAGAAGATTTTAACAAGATTCTAGAGAATGCATTGACAAACAATTTCAATGTCAATAGGGATGATTGGGATTTGAAGTTATAAATAGTATTATGGGCTTACAGGACTACATGAAAGAAACTTATAGGACATACATCATTCATATTGGTGTATGGGAAGGAAGCAGTGGTCCCATTAGATTATTTAATACCTAGTCTATGCATTGCAACAATCACCAACATGGAAAAAGAAGTTGTTGCACAAGAAATATTGGATCTGTTAGTGGAGCTTGAAGAAGAAATCATTTTAGCAGGTTTCCACCAAGAGGTACAGAAAGAAAAGGACAAAGCTTGGAATGATAGGAACATAAAGAATAAATTTTTTAAGGAAGGAGATTTAGTTCTCCTTTATGATAGCCGGTATTTACAACACCCTAGGAAGTTCAATATGCATTGGTTAGGGCACTATCAAGTAGAGGCCATCACAAATGGAGGTTTTGTGCAATTGAAATAAATTGCAGGAAATAATCTTAGAGGATTGGTGAATGGAAGTCAACTGAAGCTATATCAAGATAGTCGACCCAATGACCTAAGGTAAAAATAGAAAGAAAATGCATGATTGTACATATTGTATATAGTAGACATTATTAGAAATTTAATAAAAAGACAAAAATATACAAAATTTTAGAAGGTTTTGAGGAAATAGATTTGTTATCATTAATAGTGTGTTGTAGAAAAATTAGTTTTGAAGACACAATGTGTAGGGAAAGAAGTGACAGAGACAAAAAGTGGAGCGTGCAAGAAAAAATGAAAAAGTGAAAACTGTCAATATGAAACAACTTTCATTTTGCAGTCCCCCTATAAAAATTGGAAAAGGGGGGAAGCAGTACCATACAGAAGAAGAAAAGGATAAAGAATAAATCACGGTGTGGTTCTATGCAAGGACCATCATGCATAGAGTGGGAACTAAGAAGAGAAATAAAACAGGTGCACGCAGAAGAAGTGCAGATGGAGGCACAAGATATATCCATGGAAGAAGTAGTTGGGAAATATATAGGAATGGATACACAGATTATAGAGGCTTTTGAGCTATTAGATGTCAAGAGGAAGAGAATAGGGGAAAAAGAAAGTGGCTCCAGGAAGAAGGTGAAGGCCCACAAGAAACCAATGCAAACATCACTGATATAAAATGATGTGGATTTGGTAGCCACGATAGTTGAGGACCGATTTTCAAAGGTGTGGGAAAATGATGAGAATCACAAGGCTTCAATTCTGGAGCAAGTACAAGAGGTAAAAATTGTGTTGGAGTAGTTGAGGATCATGGTAGAGTAGCAACAGAAGGAGAAAACAACACCATCTAAAGAAGTAGCACCGGTTGGAGAGATAATGCAAATTATGAAACAGGGGAGTATAAAGTTGATCATAACTCCTGAGATGTTGTTCATCGATGAAGATACAACATAGAATCCCTTGAAGGATATTGAGACATTGGACTTAAAGTTGCCCAAGATTCCAACAAAAGCACTATATAAGTTGCAGGTTAGCATCTTGCATGAGATTTAGTCCAGAGAAAGGACTGATGTGATGAATTTATAGATAACGTAGGAGGAGAATGATATATTGAAGGAATTCATCAACCAAGAAGGGAAGGAGAAAAAAATGATGAAACATAAATTGTGCGAGGTGGAGAAGCATGTAGATATAGTCTTCCAAGCCATCTCATACAATGCAGAATCAGGGAGAGCATCTTCGTAAGAGAAGATGTGAAAGATAGTGCAAACCCTACAACAATATAAACACCAGATCAAATAACTGGAGGAACGCACATCACCTATGACTCCTCCAAAATTTAGAGCACAAAGAGAGAAATATGTGATAGCTTTTGAATAGAACATTGCTTGGAGCATACATAGACTGAAAAACATTGTTGGAGAAGAGTGCCCAATTGTGGAGTAGAGATCTTACGGCCTCCATTCACCATGCACGTAGTATAATCCATGACAGAAAAGAGTAATCAGGCTCAGTCATAATGCCAGTAGATATCAGTTATGTACAAAGCATTGGCATAGGTAGTAAAGGATACATAAGTCTGGGAGTGACTGAGGACAAGTCATGATTTCAGTGTTGGGGGCATGTTAGCACAGGCTAATTTTGGGGAAAATCAAAAAGTTTTTGTAGGAAGTAAGACAACGCTGTAAAATAGGTGAGCACATTAGAAATACAGGAAAAGAATCACTGAAAATAGAGGAAAAGAAGTGTCGTAAATAAGGGAAAACCTGCGCTAAGAAAATCAGTTAGAAAGTGGAAAAACTGTTGCGGAGTAGTTGGAAATTGGACAAGCACTGACAGGGAGAACAGTTGGATTGTGGACCAGTCAAGACAAATTCAATGAGAAAGTGGAGAAACATAATCTACCTAGGGTTAGGGGTTTTGTAAGACCTTTGTCCCATTTTTTTATAAGTATAATATATTAGGACCATGAGAGAGTAGTAGTTTTTCAGGAAGACTATTGATATGTATGTAGTATTGAGATGGTATAAAATCTATTAGTTTATTGAAAGGTCTAATTGGGAGACAAATACGATCTATGGAGATTGGATGTAATGAAGGAAGGATTATACAATGCGCAACACTACATTTTTTACAAAAAAATGATATAGAGCCGAAGCGATAAATCTTTGTGGACATAGCCCCAGGGGGGTTGAACCATGATATATCTGTGTTTCTATGTGAATTCATGCAGTGTCTATTATTTCATTTAATTTACTAAGTTTTTATGATGAATATTTTTCTTGTTAAAGGGATGAGCACTGTGCAGTAAGAACAAACTAATATAATTTGCAGATCAACACTAAGTGAGTGAATGTCAGAAGCAGTGCTTAGATATGAATATTATGTTATAATAGATGAATTCCCATTGTTAAATACATGTGTTATAATGATTAATGAAGTTCCATGGAAGTAACTTTGTCAAAGGTCTAGACTAAGATCTAATGAGGGTAAGAAGAGAGTAGATCAAATGCCTCTCAGGGAAAACAAAACCACATCGCATCCTAGGGTTGCATACATCTGAGTCTTGCGACCACCCATAGAATCCATCTTAGGTGACACTACGCAATGCACCTTGTGCATTGTGTTTCCTTCTGGTATCCAGAAGGGATGATGGTAGAAGGGTGTTGTTGGTAATCCTATAGTTAGAACCTGGGTCAACCCAAGTCAACCCAACATGTATCATATCATACCAGGGGTTGAAAGAAGATTTCAACATGGCATCATATTTGAGGCTTGAAGGAAAGAGGGAGCATAGTCTATTAAGGGAGGAAACCAAGAGGACAAATCTTATTATGTATATAACTACTAGATGAAATCAAAGGACATATTTTTCAGGGAAACAATAGTAATGGGAAGAATATGTGTTTTTGTAGGTATACAAAGGCATCCATGATTCACAATGTAGACTGTTCTGGACATCTGTGGGTCATAGAAGAAAATTTTGTAGATATCCAGGTGTCAAGGAAGGGAAAGTAGAGGATAGTTCGTATAGGGTAGTACATGGTAGTTCTAGTACAACGTTATTAGATCAGATCTAGAATATGGTGAACACATTGAATATTGAGGACAAGTTAGAAGGGGAAACAAAATTCCAGGCTTGGAAGGAAATGATTCTTCTTATGTTAGAGGAGAACAACCTCAACGAGTATGTTGAGGTTATGGTTTTAGATCCTATCGATCCACAAAAATTAGTATTTCACGAGAAGAAGGAAGTGAAGGCCAAGTGGGTGTTGGTATAATTGGTAAAGGATCACTTGATTCTGCACATTTATGAGAAGAAATTTTCCAAGGAAATGTATGATTCTTTGGTGAGTCTATACCAAAACAAGAATACATGCAGGTTGATACATTTGAAGCACTAGCTTCAATTTGTTAGGATATCTAATGATGACATAGTTTTAAATTATCTTATGAAGATTAAATAGATCTAATATCAACTTGTAGTAATTGGCGAGATAATACAAGATGCTCAGTTGGTGAATGTAGCATTGAGAGGTCTTCCCAAGTCTTGAGAAACTTTTTTGAAAGGGATTTGTGCATGAGAGGTAGTGTCATGGTTTGATAGACTATGGAATGATTGTATTCATGAGGAGACTTGGTTAGATTCTAGGGATGGTTTGAAGAGGAGACATGATGATAACTTTGATCTTTCCAGTCAAGAAAGGAAGGGTAAGTTCAAGAATATTTCCAATGAAGAGTGGACCACTCAAGATGGCAAGAAGAAGCAAGACATAAGTAAAGTAAAGTGATTTTCATGTCACAAGTTTTCACATTATGTAGGGTAATGTACACATATGAATAAGGGGGGAAATGAAACAAAATCAAAGGTAGTTGTGTCGGAAAAGGATCAAGTGGACGATTGTTTCAAGAAGTTTGAATAGACAAAGTTCTTAATGGTTTCTCAGACTTGCATCAGCATCATATCAGCTAATGCATGGTTGACAGATAATGGAGCTACATGTCATATGACATGATCATGAGATGTGTTTGAGAGCTTCAAAGATTCTTACTTAGAGATGCATGTGAAATTTGGTATGGGGACCAAGCATGTAGTGAAGAGATTTTGAACAAAGTCATTCCAGATGGAGTCAGGATGCACATTGAGAGTGCAGGATATGTTATGGGTACCAAAACTCAAGAGGAGTGTGATCTCAATATCAATGATTGAGAGGAAGGGATTTCATGTAGAATTTTAGGATGGAAAGATTCTTAATATGCGCAGAGGATCTACCTAAAAAAGAAGAAGCTTTCTTTGGAGTTAGAGAGAGAAAATTATATATGCTAAAGTGATAGCCTATGAGAGCAATTGTGAGCAGCATAGTGACAGAGAACAGGGAGCAAGTAGCTCTGAAGGTTGAGAAATTCAGAGTGAGTCATATTCTAGGTTCAGGTGTGAAGGAGTAGCCTTCCAAGTTAGTCAAGAAGGAGTCATGGTATGATATGGCCATGCAGGATATTCAGGAGAAGGATACTTTTAGGAGAATGTTCATAGGCAGTGAGTCTTTGGAGATAGGTCATAGCATCATGGAATGGATAACTTCCATGTCATAGGGAGAATCCAATGAGGTGTATTGGAGAGAAGGCATGGTAATGGATATGGTAGAGAAGATATAGAAAGGGAGAAGTACCTTCCTTGCTAAGAGGGGGTGTTTATTTTTTGGTAGCATCGGAAAGGTAATTCCACATAAGAATATGTCTTACATGTGGAATTAGTTGAAAATGTTCTATTCTTGAGTTTACTTTAGTTAGAAGGAATTAATTAAACTAAAATTTTATTTATTAGTGAACTGATTTATTTAAGTATATGCCTAGCATGAAACATGTAATATAAATCTTAAGTGGGTGTGACAAGTAATATCAATTGTGTATCACTTTGAATATTAGAAATAGATTTTAACTTGTGATTATAAAAGCAAGTGTAGAAGAGGGATGAAGACACTTGTGTTGAGGGAGTTGACATGGTCAGGAATATAGATGAAAGGTCGAAGTCAAGAGACTTGAGAGACCAAGGTTGTGTTGATACTAAGATGGGGGCTGAATCAGTGTCAAGTACAATTTAAAACCTTTTTCAACTTATACTTAAACCATTCAACTATATCCAATGAGCAATGAGCAATAGTATAAGAGTTACACCAATACACCATAATACACCATGCACAATATATGAGAAATAATCAATAGTTTATTGTTCAGGGAAGTAATGACTTCCAAAGGTAGCTATAGCTTCCAAATGTAGAGGGATGGATAAACCACCAAGAGGAAGATACAATCTTCCAATATCAAGAGAGAGTTGAACTCTCCATCCTTGACCCTTCCTTCAACCCAAGAATATGAGAGATAATAAAACTTTACATTAAATCATCACCATCAACCAATAATCACATAGAACCTGATTGTTATAACCCTAAATTGCACCACACATGCTTATATGGCATCAGGCCTACTCATATCCAGTCCTTGCCAAAGCCATGTTGAATAAACTCTTGAAAATCCTCTTAAATCAAGTAAAACGTGCTCTGAACCACTACTGCACACGTTGGAATGCTGGCAGGCCTACTACTGCATGCATTGGAATGCGGGCTGGCCCACTACAACCCGCTTTTACTTAACAAAGAACAAAAATAGGAAAGGTTCCGATGGGACGAAAAGCTTTGGGTCAGTTAACTAGAACTCCCAGCCATGCATGGCTAAGAGTTCGTCCAAAACCCTAGCTCCTTCTATCCTATAAAAGAAGGGGTAGGGGTACTATTTGGAGGAGGAAAAAGATAGCAAAGAAACTCTGCCCAATTGCCGAATCCATTTGTCCCAACCTTTTAGCCTATCCTCAAGCCTAAGAATAATTCAAGCAAAGTAGTTGGAGGAAAAAGAAGAGGAGGATCCCTGGATTAGGATCCAGGAACGATGGCCGGTCTCTATCATTATTGTAAGTTGATTCATCTTGAGATTAATAAAGAATACTTTTCCTGTCCCAATGCACGAGTGATATATATTTTATTGGATTTATGCTTAATCTCTAACCCTTAGGTAGAAGAATAGCATGCATGTGTGGTGTTTTGTCTTGATTGCAGGATTGTCTTTGGAAGGAGCAGTGAGAGCAAGCGGATAAAGTGCAATGGAGGATCTACATCAAACATCGATAGAAAAAGGTTAGTAGGTCTCTTCCATGCTTGTGTGTGAAAAAGGGGTTTGAGTATTGGGGTGATAAGTTAAAAGTGTTTTCTTGGAGGTCATGATCTTTGTACAAGTTCAGCCCTAGCTTGTTAGTCCGTAGGGTATTATTTCCCAACAACAGAATTGGAGACTCCACTGGGGATATTACTCTTAGAGTTTCTGGATTTCATTGAGGTTTTTGGGTAGTTCAAGGAATTATATTTTTTGCTTCTTTGTTTGTCTGTTTTCTGTTAGGTCAGAGCTAGCAGGGAACCTGGTTATTAATACCAGCTTTTCCTTGACTGGGCTTGACATTTATTATTGGGACACAAAGAGGTACACGCGGCCTGTAGAAGGCCTCCACGTGTGTAACCTACGCCCTAACCTTCTACAGCCCGCATGTGAATGCTTGTTGTAGTGGTTTTAGTAGCGTGTATGACTCAGAAATCTTAAGAGGCAGTCTCATCTTCCCTGTCATAATTTTATATTCTCAGGGGGCTTTCTGGATCCTGTCTGGGTCTCACTGGTTCACTGTCTTGTCTGAGTCTGCTTTATTGCGTTTGTTTTCTTTTTTGCAATTATTTTTTGTTTTTCTGTTGAAGGAGAAGCATCCAAGCCTTTAAGAGACCCTGGTTGTCAATACCAGAGGCCTTTTTCAGGTCTAGGCTGCCTGTGTGTTGTTTTGTATTAGCATTTATACAGACCCGTGGCCTGTTTACGCTTAGCCCGCGGGTGTCCGCATGCTGTTATAGCTCAACACGTGTTTGCATGCATTCTGTTTCAGTGACAGTCGCGGGCTTGATTGGTTTCTTTTCAGCTTGGGTGGGGCAGTCAACCCCTCCTATGGTGAGAAGTGTTCCTCTCAGGGGTTTGAGTCTGGGGCTACACAGTCAGCAGGTTAGGACCTCTAATCCTTAGCCTGTGTTTTTCTTAGTTGATGTTTTGATAGAAAAGACAAAAGAAAAAAATTGTTTTATGGTTTTTAGACAAGTGTTAGAATCGGTGATTTCTTGATTTCCTTTGAGCGTCTTTGCTTTGGTTCTTCGCGATCTGCACTTTAAGCCAGAATTTTATTTTGTTTTCTTGGTTTTGTGCTTGTCGACATTTTCCCTTTTTTGCTTGATTTTGCAATTAAATAATAAAAAAAAATCTCTTTTTCATTTTCTTCTTGGTTTGAAGATTGTGTTGTTGCATCAGTAGCTAGGAAGAAGCCTTTTTCATAAGTTTTCCAGTGCATTTAGCGCATAAGTAACTCACAGATTGAGCGAAATTCCTTGATGTTTTTATGCATGAAATCGTAGAAAATTAAAAAGGAAAAGAAGTCTTTCTTGTTGAAAAGTTGTTGGTTTTTGCATTTTCGTAAAAGTTTTTGTTTCCAAGCATTTCTTGTTCTTTTTTTCTTTGATTCTTTACACACCATCAGTTTCACCTTCATACCTTGTGATGTAAAAAAGCCCATTAAAAGCAACGCTAATTAAAAACTATTAGACTTTTGTTTGTAGGGTTCATACACTAGCTCAGGACTAGGGCCTTGGAATAGGTTGGAGAGTAAATTCTCCAAGGCCACTCAAACCAAACATTGGAGTCTGTCATAAGGGAGTGTAGAAGTCCAATTACGGAAAGTTATTCGGGACCCCCCTCTAACACAGGGGCTAAACACGAGGTCGCGTAAGGAAAGGTAGCGGAGATAACCCCTCCAAAGTTGGACCGAGCGTAGTGGAGAACACATATCGAGGATTTGTTGAGGGATTCCATCGTTTGCATTTACCATGGAGCTTCGTGGGTCTCGAATCCGTTCGAGGTCCTCAGTTGTCTTCCGGACCATTTTCTCTTGATACCCTTGACAGGTTTCGGGCTTGATACCTTGCTCATTATGGTCAACCCGACTATCGACTGTACCCACCTGGTGACTGTTCACGTGCTAGCAAACTAGTTGCCAATCTTTTCTAGGGACATACATAGGTGACTACGGGGGTATACCGCGGTACCTAGGACAGACATCGGGCCAACGTCCTTCAAACATGATGAATGCCCAACATCCTATGTCCTTTATGGGGAATCATCCAATGATGTCTCCGCAGATGCAAAACCCTTACGCTAGTCAGGGCCATGGTTTCTACTAGAATCCAGGCCAGCAGCCAAAATTTTCCTGGCAACCTGGTGCCAGTCAAACTCCAGGACCCTTTTATCTAGGCTATCAGCAGCAACCTAAACTACCCTTCTTGGTGACGTTACACTTGCCATATTTGACATGGTTGTTAAATGATCCTATCTGTCACGATCCACGTTGGCCTCCTATGCCAACGAAGTTGCCTTCGGACATTCCAAAGTTCAAGGCCAAGCCTAACGAAGATCCAGGTGATCACGTGACTACTTTCCACCACTTTTGTTCATCTAACTCACTGAAAGATGACTCCATCCAGTTGTGATTGTTTCAACGCACTCTTATTGGGAGTGCCGCAAAATGGTACATAGAGCTTGATCATTCACGATACTCTTCTTTTGGTGAACTGGCGATGGCCTTCCTTAACCATTTCCAGTTACCTATGAGATATGACGCTGGCACAGAGTTGCTAGCCAATTTCGAGCAGATGACAGTAGACCATATCTATGATCATATCTAAGAGTGGCGACACCGAGAGAGTCTAATCAAAGTACTAGTTCCACCAGCATTCCTGCTAGAGTGGTTCCTTAAGTCTTTAGTACCGCAATTATCCAAAGACGTCGCAATGTCTAGGGTTTTTTCCAAAGAAGATGACATCATGAGGGCTCAACAGTTTGAGCTTATCTATTCTCAGTCTGGTCTATTGTACAACATCCTATCGGATGCACACGATCGATACTGGATAAAACTAGACAGAGAGCCGGACCACATGCTGACGGTATCGTTGGTTTGGCACAAACTAAGCCCGCTGAGCAATTGACAAAAAAATTGCAACAGTTATCTATACAACACTCAGCGACCAGCTAGACTACTGCTTTGGATGCTCCTCCTACCCAAATGTTGGAAGTACACTCCATACAGATGACTAACCCAAAGGCCACCCAGCAGCCTGAAGGGAAGAAAAAACAACACAAAAAGGGTAAGGGGGATACGAAACCCACTGCTAATGCTGGTGAGGGCACAATGAAAAAAAGGAAGGCGAGGTATCCGTGCAACTTATGTGCGGAAGACCACCCGACCCATCTATGTCCTCGACTTGTGGAGGCCCAAAATTTTATCACACAACAACAGCAGGCCGTGTTGACTAATCCCTTTTAGCATGGGAAAAAATTAACTCAAGCCTCTACAAGTGCCGAAGGGGGCAGCCAAGAAAACTGCCCTCCCCCAAACAATTCCTCATCCGCAAACGTATATATGGTTAAAAGTGATTCTTTAATAACGACTAGAGTGCACGACTATAGTAAACCAAGCGCCTTTGAGAAGGGAAAAGAAGCCGAGATCCCATCTCTTCCTCTACAGATCAAGAAGACGTTGGGTGAAACAATGACATGCATTCCAAAAGGTGCGTTTAAGAGAGCTTCTCACAATCCAAACGCAAGGGCCGCCCAAAATTACTCTATGGTGGAAGATTTATCCCAAACCCCTTGTGCTATGTCCGCTTTGGAGGTACTCCAAAGTTGCCCCGCTCAGAGGAAAGCCTTGTTGACTGCTTTAGGCTCTACTGAGACTTGTAACCT